>JAANSM010000418.1:0-29285 GCA_036850725.1 Orchesella villosa | reverse complement strand
GCGTAGATGAAGACGAACTGAATATCTAGTGATGTGAAAAGCTCCATCTTAAAAAGCTAATATAACTGACTTTTTAAGTCAATCCCGATAAAAAAGGACTCAAAATTTCCAAATAGAGAGAACGTTCACATCCAAACGCTATCACAATATTAAATCTCAAACCTAACAAAAAAATTTGAGCTCAAATATGAAATTGGGGATGAAAACTTTGAGATATTCTTAAATTTTTAACATTATAATGTTCATCATATCTAACCGTAATGCTAGGATGTAATACAGTGTAGTATCCTATAATTGCCCCAGCAGTCCAGTTAGTCTAGCGAAACCGGAAGGAAAAATGGAATCCAGTAATTTGAAGCCTGAGCAATAGCACAATTCCTATACATAACATTATCCTTCTTGTTTTAAGCTCGTATTACAGCTAAAAAATCTTTTTACAACTTCATAAAAGCATCATTTCGATGATACGCTATATTATTATGCTGGCATATCTTTGAATTTACGCTAAACCACTCGTCGGTTCGGGAATGCCATGTGATAAGACGATGCTGTTCGTAACTGTAACTGTGGCTGGTAATGGTCATGATAATATTGCTAATAATAATAAAAATCCGTGAAAATGTGAGGCACGCAGCAAATCTAGATGACTATATGGCTCATATACTATATAACACTTCCCGCTTAGAAGTGAGGCAAAGTGTTGAAACTTGCTCGACGTGAGCCAACAGTTGAGCGGATAAGGAAGAGAGAATTGCAAGAAAGAATGAAATAGAGAGAATTAGTGTCAAGTCCAATGCGACAAACCGTTTTAATAATTTAAATCTAAAAAATGTTCATCTCAAAAATGATTTCTTATGCTCATGTTGATGTCGTTTTTGCAAGCTTTCGTTCGTAGTACGAACTTCGTACTATACGAAAGTATGTAAACGGCTATCGCAAAAAAGAATGTACACACAAAAAAATATTTCTTCCCGAATTCCAAGATTTTAATATTTTGCACAACATTTTGAGTGTCAATATATATATTTGCCAGAAAATGCATTCAATCCGCCTGTCCTTTTCGTAGACTGAACACAGTCCACCGAAAAAAATGCATATATTCCCCCGGTGCGACACACATGTACCTACACGATAGAAAGAAATATTTTTATGACACATTGCATCCATCCCCAACCAGAGCATATAGCTTTTGAAAGCTGGCTCTCAAGCCAAAACGATAGGAATTAATTTTGAAAGCGCCAACAAAATGGATTTGATCAGATTAAAATTCCGAATCTTGCTCAATATACGGTTCATATGGTGTGGCTCCTCCTCCATTTAAAAATTGCAGTCTTCCTATAAGAAAAATACGCAAAGTCCTTTCCTTTCATTTCCCTTAAATTTTAATATATTTGATCTTGCTGACATGTTAAGAGCAAAGCAACACACACTGAGAAAGAGACAGGATACACCACCACCTTGAAATATAAATGATAATATTATATATGAGTTTTATAAGATTATGCTAATTTTTTATCCATTCTAATCATTTGTTTTCAATACAAGTGACACCTTATTTACGAAATGTAAATGGGAGGAAAAAAATATTATACATTATATGATATTACAAGTCCCTTTAAGTGCCAAATTAATGGGTTTCAGAGTGAAAGGAGCATCTGGCCACTTACACTTCATCAGACATGTCACTTTTCTTGTCCAATAATATATAATATGCAAGCACAAGCGGAAATTTAATCCTGGTGAAAAATACTACTACTACTACGATTTACTACGAAGTCTCTCGCTTTACTCCATCACACACGCTTGGTTTACTACGCTTTTACTACAGTCAGAGTGCTTTGCCCTCGTATCCTTCAAAAGTTCGTATGATAATCATATCATTTTTCACATTATATATGTGAAAATATATGAGGATTGAGGATATATTATGTTTCATATACAATCTTATAAGTAATATCCAGATTTCATATTTTTATTTGGCGAATATATTTATATATATATATAAACTTCATCTAGAACATAAGTATATGAACGTACAAATGGCCGAGATGAAATGTGCACACGACAGTTTGACATCGGAATGTTTTACAAATGTTGTCTGCCTCTCCTTATCTTAGTAGTAGTCCTTTTCGGGAAGCCTATCCAAAAAGTTTGATCTTGCTATCTCGCCGGTTGACGATAAAGAATCAATGTGCATGCATCATTATAAAACGCTACTTTTACACACACACATGATGTGCATAATATATAACACTAGTCAGCAAACTTTATCACTACAAATAGAAGCAATAACTGTATAACAAGGAAAACTTTTTAATTCCCTCATTGAAAATCGAAACTTATTGGTGGCTACTCTTTTTCTCGAAGTAATGTTTGGATTTTGGATGGACTTACAATCTTCCACTACTTCTTATTGATGATCGCAATCCGCCAGGAATATCTTCTTCAATTACCCTCGTCCCATCTCTTCTAAATCTTTCAGTCTTTCTTATTACTTTGCTGTTGTGAAGTTACCTAATTCAGTTTCAATCCAGTTACTATATACACTGCCATATACTTTCTACAGGGAAAGTATAAGCTTCTGAATTAGTTTATGAATATTGGTCATTTGATAATATGAAAAAAATGTGTATCCTATCACAAACTTTGGTCCATGCCAGTTGATCATTTCTTCCATTTTGGAAAGAACTGATTTTTCTTTCGCAAAAGTTGGAGGGAGAGAGAAAGACGGACGAGACAGGGGGAAAGATGGGGAAGGAATTGTTACAAAATATAGTAGCATCATACCGCACATTCTCTCTGATTCTCATGGTTAGCAAACTTACTTGACTTGATTTTATGGCACTTGCCACAATCTCTTTTTCACAACTATCTGGCAAGGATATATTTTAGCTCAATAAAATTTGTTACTCAGTTAGGATGTCAGTAGTTTTGGACAAGTTGTATAGTTATTGTAACTGTGGTTGTAGTAGTAAAAGTTGTAAGGTACTTGAGCATCCGGTTGGAAAAGTAGTATTCGTAGTAGTTGTAGTAGTAAATGATAGTAAGTACAGTACGTAACGTTACGTTACGTTTGGGGAAAACAACACCGACTCACGAATCAAGGAAACCGGTTTTTTTTACTACTGCTCCTACAAGTTCTTCCCCATATTTTTTACTGTTACAATTTTTTGAAGGAGTATGGAATGGAATGGATGCTAAACTTACATAACATCATACTACTTCCCTTGTTGGAGTTAGAACTAAAGTGCAGTATTGTAGTATATAGCAGAAATAGGTATATGTGAAGATGTACATATTAAGTCGTTAGACCATATCACAACAAAACTACAAGAAGAGAATTGTTACATGGTAGAAACAAACTGTCGCTTTTGGTAGTAGTTTTAGTTAGTTTGGTAGTACTCAGTTGAACGATTTTTGCCCTTTTTTCTTGTTCGTTGATGCTGTGATAAGCAAAAAGAAGTAACTTGTCTCATCCAAAGAAAACTCCATATTTCCTTTGGCTCATTCCCCTGCATTTTTTTGTGCCCAAAGTGCAGAAAAGTGGGCATTGAAATATCTTGATCATCTCTCTCTCTCTCTCTTTCTTGTTGGAAGTCACATGCTTGAGAGAAAACGTTACGACTGAGAAAAGGGAAAAGGTACAGGACCTCAGAAAAGCTGAAGAGAAAAAAAAGTGAAGAAAGTAAAACGACAGAGACACAAAAGCTTTCCTCATTCTCGTCTTTCTTATCTATTTTTTTTATTTTCTCTTGATGATTCTTCAAGCTGATAATACAGATAATAGCTGTGCATATGGGATAGGGAGACGAGAAGACTAGGTTTAAGGGAGAAAAGAATTTTGTTACCAATCTTGTTTGTAAAGGAAAAATGTATGTGATTTTTTTCTCTCCAACATATATAACACTATATAGTATTCATCTATAATTGTGTGCATACATTGTGTATTATGCTTGCATATGTATGCATGCATCTTCCTTTCTTTCTGGCATTTCCTGCTTAAGAAGAGAGAAAAGACATGCTTAGCTTCCTTTATGAAACGGGGTGAAATCTACCCGCTTTCTCCTTGAGTTTATTCGCTACATCATCTATGTCACTGTGTAATGTGCTTGGGAAGGCTACATTTTTTTCCATATTGGTATCACCACGCTGGTGCTTTCTTTTCCTTCACTATATTTTTTTTATTGAAACATGTGACTTTGTTCAGAAGGCTGCTTTCCCCTTTTGCTGCTTATAGGCATGACTCGCTTTTCTGAGATTTCTTCTTTCTTTATCTCTCTTTTGTCAGTACTTTCTTCCCCTATTTTTTCCGCTCTCTTATCTTATCCTGTTCATCTCAACTAGCAAATCAGAGCTGATCGCTCATAAATTTTTTATTTGCTAAGATTTGGCAGTTCTCCTTGATGTGCACACTTTCCTTGTCCATTTGTCCGTTTTTTTCTGCTGTAATGGAGCTGAGCCTATATATGCTTTGTCTACGGCTGGGATATATTATATTGAATGCATGGTGAAAGAGGTTTGGAGACGGTTCAACTAACTTTCTTATCGGCTTTCTGTGCAGATGATGATTTGTCTGATGAGGTTTACGTCCCTTATTTGTGTGCTCGTTAGGGTAATAGAGTTTAGCAGGAGAGATGTAAGTACAGGATCTCATTTGGGTCAAAGATAAAAGTTTCTTAGCGAAAACTAACAGCGACCTCGGTTCTATCGGTGAAGCAACCAAAAACTATCTGAAAGTAACAGCATTTGCAAACTTTAGCCTTTATAGCTTCGACTTCGACATGTAATCAATAAACAACTCACGGAAACTGTTATAGTATTACGGTTTTAGTTAAATATTTCAATATTTTAATTTTTGTGAATATCATAGATGGTTAATTGCAGATTGTGCATAATTGAAGTGTGAATTTATAAGATGTTATGATAGAGTGCGATGTGAACTTCAATTATTTTATGTTGTTTCAGGGCAAGCTCCATCAGTAGTTGCAGCAAAAGAAGTGGTGCTGCAGCCCAAAGAACGACTGAGAATAAGATGTCGTCTGAGGGCTGGGAATCCCATTCCGGTGCTGACCTGGTATAAAGATGGGAGGCTTGTAAATCTCACCGATCCTCGATACCGGCTCCGGGCGAAACGGTAAGTCAATTTTAAGTATTAAATCAATATTTTTCTGCTAAAACTCCGATTTAATATCAAGTGTTAAAGAGGAAGACTTGCATATTATTGCTCAACAAAAACGTATAACTCAAGACCTGAAACTTTGTACTCATGCTATAATATGCAGTAAATAAATGACTATCACCAACATCAACTACGACGGAAATCTTCAACTGACATCAGCTCATGTTGATGTTGATACTTTTAAAAGGAGTGCATCTCGAGTGCGAAAAATTGATGTTCCGCTTTCGCTTGAAAACCTCATGTATATATTACAATACAGTACAGTGTATTATACAGTAGTGTATTATACAGTGTATATAATACAGTAAAGAGTAAAGTTGTATTTACATTTTAGGCTAGTCTGTACAAAAGAGGTTAAATGTCTGATCAGATGCACCGAAAGAGTCGATAAACTGATGGGATGTTTTGAAACAAATGCAGTTTTTATAAAACATAAACGCGGTTCAGAAATGTATTTCCAAGAAGCTAGTACACACCAGTTTTCATAGTTTATGTATGACGATCTAGCGTATCTAGCATCGAAATTTCTGCAGAAGGCAAGTGTTTTAGTTGTTTTACAACAATAAACAGGTGTCGGGAAGCTTGGCCTCGTCAGCAAAAACTTTTTAAATGAGTGAGAACATAATAGACGAACATAAAACAGTGTTCTTTAGAAGCGTACTACTCGGCTCTTTAGATGCCCCTTTAGTTGGTAAGTACATATTTATGTTTAGGAAGAAAAGTAACGTTTTGTGTTGTTTTTCTTGACTTTCCCACCTGCTGCGCGTTCATTTTTCCCGAAAGTCGTCAAAAGCATATGTACATGAACTCATATATGAGTATGAGTAACTTTTTAGGAAGTAAAAGTTGGAGCAACTGGTTCATCCCACTTAATAGTAGGAATTAGCAGAAAACCAGGAAAAATAGCCATGTGGCTCAGTTCAAGAACTTGATTCGACTTTGTTTATGAGGAAAATCCTAGCAATTTGTACAAATCCTTCACAGTTTATGGAAGCTGCTTTCTTGGCAGTATTCGCATAGTAAATTGTAATCGTGAGCTCGAAATGAGTCAACGGTGAACGGGAACAAGATAGTAAACTCAACCTACGTTATATATTTTAAAGGTTTACTACGATTTCAATTTTTACACAAACTATCAGATCAAAAATATTTTTATATAAAACAAAATACGTTTTCGTGTTCTCATTATGCAAGTTGAATTTTTATGTTTCTAGCTCTAGCTGTCTACCTGTTGTAGAACATTATTTAATCCACACAATCCATTTTTTTATTTTCCTTAGGCGTCAGTCAGTTCTAGTGATACGTAAGGCTAAGGAGATGGATACGGGTGTATATAAATGTGTAAGCTAAGAATGTTTTCGGCTCAGCCCATGCAACGACCCGAGTGTCAATTTCGCAACAGCCTCAGAAGCCAATTAAACCTCCGTCCCCTAAACCAGTCGGTAAGTTTGCTTTGGTTTTTCTTAAAGATTCGCAAATTACAATGTTGTGTTCGCGTCCGAAAATTCACATGTGTTTCTAATGGGAGTACGATTAGTGTAATACCTACTATAAAAAATAGTTTTTGTACCTAACCAAAACCAAGTCCGGTTTTAAATTACATCTTTATTTGCACCTGAATCATTATAGATGTCTTTCAGACTATGTCATAACCCTATAATTGCATACTTCATCCCTTCAAATAATTTCTTGACATCATCATCATAATCCAAATCATATTTGTATGAATAAAATGAATTTAACAACCCACATTCTCACTTGTGTGGTACATACATACAAATTGGGACACAGGGAACGTACGGTAACTGTTAGTATTTTGTAGTATATTACACTACGCCTGTGTCCTGTAACATTTTAGCATCTTTGAGAAAGCATAAAATATTTAGTAGTAGATTAGAGTACAGTTGACAGTAGTAAAATATTATCCATTTCGCACCACGTACTCGTAAGCACAAGTGAGACATTAAACTTACTTGAAAAGGCAAGAGAACATGAATAGAAGAAACAGTACGAATATAAGTAATGGCAATGAGGCTTTTAGGCAAGTCACAAGTAGAGTTATTGTTATGTACTGCAATAGGCACATATTTAATTCAATGTTTGTCCGTCCGACATTCAACATTTGACTTGTACGATTCTAAAATTTCAGTATGCATTTTGCTTACTTTAATATTGATTTTACCAGGCCAAGTGTCAATATTAAACAGTTTTCTCTTCATAGATTTTATACATCAATCAGAAAACACCATAGACCATAGCCCTTTAGTTGAAATACACGTATAAAACCTGAGTCAACTATCCTCTGTTGACTTTCCCGCTATAGAAATTACTTGAACGTACACTTATCGATTACATTAAAATATTTTCCTAAAGATACATGCTTACATCGTGGTTATCGAATTTATTACAGCCGAGGAGGAGCACTAGTTGTGTTGTGGGCTTTGCCTGTATTACATTCTCTCTGACTGTGCAAATAATAATGTCTGACTTAATCTAACCAAACTGTAAGTACGTACTCTGCGAGGAGCACTAATCTTTTAGAAGTTTTTGATGTTGGATAAGTATGCTGTTACAATTGTATTGGAGGCTGAAGAAAAGAGGATTCCGTTTGTTTCATGGGACAATTACTTTGGTTATTATTATTAACGAACCCTTTTATGGACCTTGGATTAGATTGTTAAAAATCCTCTACAGCTCTATTTCTCTGTAGATCTTCTCCCTCTCTTTCACTCACACAACTCTTCAACCCTACACAAAAAACTCTCCGGGAATAAACCAAATTGCCAAAGAGGCAGTGTAAACTAAGGCACTTACCTTTTTTGTCATCACCCCCACACATATTCAATTCGCTAAGAAGAGTTTTTTGTGCAGGTATAAGAGTTTGTTGAAAAATAATGTGAACAGAGAAATGGGCAATTTAGAAATCAAACTAGCAATTATAGTCTTCCATTGTCCCGCATCAAAAATGATTCGCAACGAGCTAAATATATTTATTCGCTCATCTACATGCGTAATACCTAAAACATTACTGCTCCATAAAGCCAATTTGAAGCCAGCCTGCAGAAAAGAGAATAATTTTCATCGTTTTTTTGCAACCTTATCCTGATAATTAGTTTTACTCTAAAAACTGAATATTTTTGAAACTATACTATGATGAGAATTAATGAAACATTCTACAGCTCTTGAAGAAAATTACACTCTTAACGAAGACAGATAGCCTTTACCTTGTAGCCAATTCCACCCCAGACATTCTCCCTACTTTCTATACTGTGTACTGTCGTGTCCCGGTGTAAAACTATTTAGAACAAGATATCTTTACAGTTTATGACGCATTGCATCACTTGTAATTACTCAAGGGTAGGAGAAGTATGTCGAAAACTGATAGCTTTGTTTAGCAGGTTACATTGTTGTTCCTGTAAAAGGAAGGACGTAGACAAATGCCTGATGATGTCAGTGTCAGATTATCCGAGTTCAGTTCACACACAGTCAACATGCAAAAATATATTCTCTTCCCAATCCCAACCGTTATTTTTAGCCAATCTGGTTGTCGGATCAGAATGACAATTTGTCACATAATAATTCAGCGTTCGCTATTAAAGTGCGCCTGATTGGTATCTACTAAAGAGCGACATTATTACGTTGCATCTTTTCGTAATACATTGCTCAGTGCAACACTCATTTTGATAAGAAGACCGTAGATGATTTGGATGTACTGTTAACATTGCCATTGGACTTGAATATTTGATTAGAAGAGTAGACGTATGACGCTTCATTTCACGGAAATTTGACGCTAGCTAAAAATGCAATCAAGATAGCGAAAACTTGTCTACAAAACATAATCTTGCACTGTTTACTTTCATAACAATATATTAATATATACTTATATATTGTGTACCTGCGGAATCGTTTATAAACAAAAAGTTTTTCATGTGCAATTTTTTTTCTTCTAGGGACTACACCGACAACCCTTTGGGCTGTACCAAGCAGTGTGTGCCCATTTGATTCGTACTGTCTGAACGGTGGTACCTGCAGCTACTATGAGACGATTGGAGAGTATGTTTGTCAGTAAGTGGAAAATCCCCTTGACATGCAATCCTTAAATTTGCTAGCTTCTGCTAAATACACATTATATTATGCTTCTAATGCTTCTTCTAGCATGAAAGATACACATTTTGCTTACAATAATAATTCTCTCAATATGGTGGTGATGATGCTGTGTCAGGAAACGCTAGATTTTGGTTTTGTGTGCAATATCATAAAAGGATGCCGTTTTCAGAGAAAAATCAACAGAGTAAATCCAGGAGCGCCGAGCGCCTTATTAAATAGATGTGCAGACAGATCATTTACAAACAGAGAGCTACCGACAAGCTCGCAAGCTCACTTTGTGATTTGGCGATGGTGATCATTCAGAAAATTATTATTACTCAAGGAAGCACTTGCCTCGTTTCGCAAATTCTGAGAAAAGATTGTCATCTTGAGCCGGTCATTCCGCTTTCCACTGAATTTTTTGTCTCGCTATGATTTATCAGCAGGTCGGATCGCATCCCTCATCATTGTCTCTTCAGTAATGATAAATCGCTACTCCTCTATCTTTTGATGCTATTCTTAGCATTCATGCGTAGTTTTCAAGTAAATCTGATGCCTCACACTTAACATGATTGTATACAATATTATAATCAACAGTGGCGGCCTTCTTGTTTTCTGCTATCGGCTATCAATGAAGTTAGACGTAACCGTACTTGTACACATAGTACACACACAATCTCCTGAAAACAATTGCATGATGAAATAGTGAATGTAATGTAAACCTTTTTATCTTTCAAGGTTAGCTAACATCTCACAACACTTATGAAAAAGCAACCGACCTCACTCCCACAACATGAAATTTTGCGCTATTATTTTGTTATTTTGTGTAGCGAGCGACAAACCCGTTTGGCATACCAGGAAATGTATGTAATGTTGTGATCCGATATCCATTATGTAGGAATATGTGAAGAACATCCAGATTTGTAGAGACATATACATTCATTACACAAAAAGCCGATCACTAGGCTGAATAGACGGGTACGGGATGGGTGAGCAATCGTAGGAATCTCATGCATTTTTCTGTTTATATTTCCATCCGAGAAACAAAGTGTAAACTTTGCTATTATCCCCCTATTTTCCCTTTTTGCTAAATTGTCTCTGCGCCAGTGCCAAAACACCAGAAAGAGGTATAAAGGACTAGCAATAATGTAAGAAAAGTATTGAAGAGATATATATTCTGTTGAAATCCTTATAGCAAATTGTAAGGTCATTAAGGTAAGCATCTAAGAAAAGTATTATTGAAAATATAGAAATTTGTGTTTTCTTCTGGTTGTTAAACCCTTTTGTTTTCCGTCAACTAGCTGAATCACTGCATGCTCTCACATTTTGATACTTGATACTTTTACCAAGCTATATAGATTTGGAGCAGAGCAAATAGCAAATGCATATAGTATAGCATTTGTTGTTTTTGGGACTTTGGAAACCGTAGGGGTATTGTTACATTGATCTGTAGTCAGATGCAGTTTTTCAGTTATGCCAAGATGACTCATCGTCAAGTGTATAGTCGTAGAAATGGTTGACTGCTCACTCGTGAGGTCAGAGCTATAAGCAAAGTAAGTTCATATATATATTTGTGTGCACATACATCCATTTATAAGTGGTTTAGGTTTTTTCGTTATTAATAACATACGAATCCGCTTTAACTAAAAGTTTCGTTGGGAAATACCAAAGATCAGGGAAAGGATAGACAAGCATGCACCAACCAAACCTTCTACTCTAAACTCCAACTGCAGTGCAGCAGCTCATTATCAGTCAGTGATATTTTTGCAGTGAGCATTGAGGAATTTGATTAATTTGGAGTGAAGAGAAATAATGAGTGTATTCGCGATCATCAAATCGCAATTAATTACCGAATTTAAACAGTACGATTTGCATCCAAGTCTTTTGCTTCTATCAGCCAGCGCGTCCTGTCTGATATATATACATATGGATTGGATATGTAGCGTCGATGTATCCATCCGTGTGCTCGCTCGCGCTTTGCAACATCACATTTGCAGTGCATACAAATTTACTTTTTTTTCTTGTTGGCTACGAGCCATTCTCATCTTTATCTCCTATTCTCTTCCCTTTTTCTCTCTGTCTCTTTTCCCCTTTTTCTTTTTTTCCATTTCGCAGTTTTTGATGAGCATATAAATGTGTTTTTTTGCTAACATACATATAACTCGGGTCCACGCTGTCTGTTTTGTTTTGATGTGATCTCATGTAGTAATTTACAAAAGAAAGAGGTTGGAGTTGTGTACTTCATTTATCTTCCGTCTTCTCCCTTTTGTGCTCTTTAAAACTTATATTATGATTATGAAATAGTGAGTATTTTGGCACTTCCACCAGAATTTAGACACACACTCTTTTTCTACTCTCTATCATCTCTATTCTATCATCATATGCTTAAAGTTAGTGGTCTCCTCTCCTGCTACGCTGCTGAAAACTTAGCTCATTTCATCATCTGCTATAGCTTTAGCTACATCTTTTTTAATAGTTTTGCCATAAATGGCGGTTCTCTCTTAAAATGCAGTTTTTCGGTCTTTACTTCCGAAAATTTATGCACACTTTACTTGGTTACCTTTCTTTTCCATATTGTGTGTATGCACTAGATTTCTACAACCTCTCATCCTGCTATTGCTTCTATACATAATAATATTGAATATAATATACATATATGCAGAAGTAACAAATAATTTATGCTTATATTTCCGACATTTTCCTCTCCTATCGTGCCTGACGTTCTGGCCTCGTTTTTTATGGATTGACTTATCTCAGCTGGTGGCAATTAATGTTATGATGAATGGCTTGTTCTGACACAAGAGTGGTGAAAGAAGGTTTGAGCCGAGCGGACGATCCCGTCCAAGAAAGGGGGTATGGGTATACCAATCAAAGCAGTACAGAGATAGTATACATTTTATGCACATTCTCATATAAATATAAGTACGTACAACGGTACAACGTACGGGAAGAAGAAAATTATGGAAAGATGTTTCACGAGCCAAGAAAACGAAGATTATCCACAAGAGGAAGCTATGTTAAAGCTTCTTTAAGATGCAGCATATTATATATGCTTTAATCTAGCTTTGGGAACGCATTAAACAGAAACGGAAAAGAATAATATGTGCGAAGGACTTTTGAGTACACTATTTTTCAGTATTTGGANAGGACTTTTGAGTACACTATTTTTCAGTATTTGGAACACTAAATGAGATCTATCATCATAATCAATACACGTTGTAATAAATTTGTTGAAATGCTTCATTTAAACCTCTCATGTTACTCTCGTCCTTTCAGCTTATTAAAATTATCAACAGTTTCTTTCTCTTTGCTCTCAAATGAACAGCAACCACTTTGTCCCTCGACATTTGCAATAACAGTTAATTACAAAATTGTACTACATTTATAAACCAGAGCACAGTGCAGTGCTTACATTCAAAATCTCAGTTTTTGAACACAATTTGTTTCGAGCGACAAGTTTAATGCGAGATGTTCATCATCTTTTGCCTGTTGTCCAAAAAGAAAATTATGGACGGGATTTCCCCTTGGCTCCATCACAATTTTCCCTGAGTAAGCTTTACCTTGACGAAATATCAAGGATTGTCTCACGCTTTTTCTCTATCCGTTACTCATAGTACGAGTTGACACTACGAAATTGTAAACCGTATCAAATGTAACATTTAACGCTTTGAAATAAAAAGTAATCATTTATATGTATGCTCCCTATTTATCCTCACTAACCTTCTGCTCCCCTTCTGACTTTTAATAAAAACTTGTATTGACAAACAAGGACTTGTGTCATGTGAATGTTTAGCGAACCTTGGTCGATTTTCAAAAACTGCTCAAGTGAATGATAATGCGCAACTAGTACCTACCTAAACAAAACATGAGTTGGCAGTTGCGTGAGGTGGAAGTGGAAGCGTGTGGAAGCTTTAACTGGTCAGTCCTTGTAAACTAGTCTTCATATGGTCTAATTTGAATTGAAGACGCTGTGTTTAAAAAGTGTTCATAGAGCCAAAAGTAGCACATTTATACTTACAATAATTTCATTATGTTGTTGGTACGTACTATGCGTCTCTTTTTAAATGAAACGAGACAAGTGAAGCTATAGCAGACAAAACCCTTGACTCTACTCATAATATTATGGACAAACGCAGACTCTTGTGGAAACTGCTCTAGTTTGTAATCAAAACGGAGAGTTACACTCAAACTCCTTAAAAGATAAGTTGGAGAAGGTGCATGAATGTGTAATGTGATGTTTTAGAGGGAAGCTACATGGCTTGTGCCTAAAAATAAAGTCGTTCATGAGCGGGCGGGCGACGCACGGTTTCACGATGCGAATAGATTGTAAACTTAACATGTATTTTGTGTGCATCTAATGAATATGAATATATACATACATTAGGATATCACGGTATAGCTCAGAAAATCACTTTTGCGTCGAGCAATCTAAATCTAAAACAGAGTGTGTAACGTTTTGAGTATTAAGTTTTCTCCAACAGTACAAATACAAATACAAAAGTAAGATGTTACTACTAAAGACTACATACATAGTGCACACAGATTAGTATTATCTTTCGCTCTTTATTTTCAATGCAATGCAATGCCATTTTCCCTACCCATTTTTTTTTGTTTACATCGCACAAAAACTAAAGGTTACTCAAAGATGTGGAAATAGCATTATGGTCCAGAGAACGACAAGTACGATTACTCTTGTCTGGTTGTCTGGCTGTCTGCTAAAATGCATAAATGCTTCCCATTCTTGTGAACGTGCATACTATGCTTATGTAATATATAAAAGAAGGGTATATATTCTCACTCTCTTCAGGTTCAAATAACAGAGTGAAAAGAAAAGCAGAAGTCTGACGAACACATTTTTTGTTACATAATACACACTCATCACAACCTCTTCATACACTCCAATGTGTGTATATGTGTGCTCCTGCTCTCCACTATTTTTTTAAAGAGGGAATATAACACACTCCAAAAATTTTAAGTGTAGGTTGAGACCACGCATTTTTACATACTTGTACATACCCCAAATTAAATGTGAAGGTTGCCTTTTTGCTCTCTCTCGTGGAATACTAGAGGAATACTTTACTACCATGTTATTAGTTGTACTGTAAAAATATTTAAAAAGTTAAAAGACCATTCGAGTCAGTTGTTTTTTTCAGGAACAGCTTGAAAGTTAAATGGGTATATGGCTATATGGCATACGTACGGTTTTTTATAAATACACACGCATCATGTG
This sequence comes from Orchesella villosa, assembly GCA_036850725.1. Lineage (NCBI taxonomy): Eukaryota > Metazoa > Arthropoda > Collembola > Entomobryomorpha > Orchesellidae > Orchesella > Orchesella villosa. Next base: position 14,790 of record JAANSM010000418.1, on the reverse strand, counting down.
AAAAGTAAAAGGGTTTACGCATCGCGTGGCTCTGTTTTCTGTTGTGACGTGCGTAAACTTCTCAAAAAAAAAGCCGGCTGTTGACTTGACTATATCAGACATTGTTTCTTGGTGGCTCTACTCTACCTCTACCGTTTTTTCTGATTGTGGGAAGACTGGAAAGAAAACGTAGAGAAAGATGCACACGCATCTTCAGCATCATTATACAAGAGATTCTATGACATACTTCAACAACTGGCACAAAATACAGCTGCTTATAACTTTTACTATACTGCATCTTCCTTGTGAGATTACAGGATGAGAGAATGATGGTGATAATATGATGGTCTACGCTAGATGTACATGATGTGATCATGATGATGATGATTAAAATGATGAGGAACCCTTACAAATGGGTTTACTAGCAAATGAAAACAATCCTACTAATGATCAGTTTCCCCTTTCTCGCTTCTTCTTCCGAGTCGGCTTCTTCACCTCATACATAAGTAATTTTAGGCATGTACTATTACGAGTAGCATGTACGTACACATGACTTTTAAGACTGCTAATGATGTTACAACCAGACAGTGCTACTTTGTTCATGGTGAAACGATAACTTGTCACTGAACACTGCACATGTGTTTGCACTAACATTATAATCTTCTCAAAGATATGTTTCCGGAAAAGTATTAAATATAATAAAAGCAGCAGTAATGGGTAAATGGTTGTATTTTTTTTGTATGAATACTACAAGACACGATTAGTTGGCTTGACTCGATCTTAAAGCATCATTAAATAGGACATTATTCTTAAATCAATGTTGATCTATCCCGGCCCAGTTGCAGATGGCTTATATTGTACTTCGTGAATTAGCTGTAGCAACAGCAGCAGCAGCCTATTAATTCGAAACCCAATGTTCGACAGTTTCAACCTGAGGCTTTATTAAGTAAATTAAACTGCAAAGCTTGAGGTTGCTAAAGATGCGTGCGCCACGTTTCATTTCGAGAATAAAACCCTAATTCTGACAATTAGCCGTTCCCTTACTTCCGCACAGACATTGATAAGACTTCATTCCGTTTATACTGATACGTCTGGTCATATTGACTGCTTAAACGATCAAAGTTTTTTGGGCAAACCTGTCGTTTTCTTTAACCCATGGTAGTTTTTTGGCTTATTTTTAACTTACGCACATAATGGCTCGTAAAGACTGCAAAAGATTGTCACATACGCACACAAATGAGGGGTATGCTAAGCATAATTTGACTTCAGATATGCTAACAAAAGTCACCAGACTCCAAATGAAACAAGAAGCATTTAACTCAATTTACGCAACTTAAAAAACTTCCCTCTGATTTAGAACGAAAATAGTGTAGACGCATATTATGCATGTGTACTGCTACATTCACATTCACATCCACCCGCAAAAACTAAATAAAATACGCATCCACATCCCCATTTTATATGCTTAGTGAAGCCCATAAACATTCCCCACTTTCGCCATTAGAATTTCTGGGTAAAATGATGGCATTGTCTTCTGAATTCATTAAGATTTTTACGATTGTAGGTGTGTCTTGTCTAAAGATCATACACACACGAGTTTAAATTTACATCTGTATCTCTCTGAGCACCCTTCCTTTGCTGATCAGCCAAAAGAATAAGTATATGGTTCACTAGAAGATTTGTGATACAGTTGCCAAACCTTTATGATTTTCTTCTCATGTGGACGAAAGCTATTTGCAAATCGCTTCCTTGACTTGTTGCCTGATTCTATGTGAAACTAGCATGATAAATTTTAAATGTTCAAACCAGCTAATACCCATAATAGCTTTACTTTATACACTTAACTGTCATTCCAGTCGTCTTAAAATTGAGAAGATTTCAAAGCAAGCAATTTCACTATACTTGCAGTATAGCTGTACTTTCATATAACATTACTCACAAACTCACCCTATCATCTAATAAAATGATATATTATTATGATATGCGTGAATGAGTCAAATAATTTTGCCCACAGATTACACAAAGTTTCGAGTAGCATTTCCGTCATTTCCCCCTATGCATTCTTCTTCTAATCCTGATCCAATTATTCTGCTAACACACATTTTGAAACAAGTTGAATTACACTGTAAGTGGCACATTGTACGTAAATACTTGTGTGTATATATGTTTTTATCAGTCACGATTGAAAATCCAGGAAGTAGGTTAGTGTTGCTTACTTTAGAATTTAGAAGCTATATTTTGTTACTACTTACAATCCGGATGTTGAGTGAGTGAAACACATTTGTATATATACATACACACAACCATTGCGCTTCATATTATTCTGTATGAAAGTCAAGTGGTAAAATTTTTCGTTGATTTTGACGGTGCATCAAGCTGCTCGAAATTGAGCAGACTTTCTCCTTTACTGTGTTTTCTTCTAATCCTGATCCAATTATTCTGCTAACACACATTTTGAAACAAGTTGAATTACACTGTAAGTGGCACATTGTACGTAAATACTTGTGTGTATATGTTTTTATCAGTCACGATTGAAAATCCAGGAAGTAGGTTAGTATTGCTTACTTTAGAATTTAGAAGCTATATTTTGTTACTACTTACAATCCGGATGTTGAGCGAGTGAAACCCATTTGTATATACATACACACAACCATTGCGCATCATATTATTCTGTATGAAAGTCAAGTGGTAAAATTTTTCGTTGATTTTGACGGTGCATCAAGCTGCTCGAAATTGAGCAGACTTTCTCCTTTACTGTGTGTGTGCATGATATGATAAGTTTTATGATCCTTCTTGGCACAATACAAAATGTCTTGAAAAGATAATGCAAAGTTATGAGATTTTTGACATTTCCAACCAATTGACCTATGCAATATATTCTTTTTTATGTTAGTATACATAAAAGGGAAAACTATAATTCTATAATTATAAGTTCCCACTTCTATTATCATAATTTTGTCTTACGCTACGGCTTACAGACAGCTTTTTGCGTCGGAGATCCACTTGAAGTTCGTCTACATCAGTTACCAATATTAAAATGCACAATATTATTCTGCGCTTCATATCTCGCTTGGATGCACATGGACGTTTCACTTCTTCTGTTAGCCATTCTCCTCGGCGTTCTGCTGTGCATACACTTTTGCGTATGTAAATGCAAATGACTAATATTGTATGTATATGTAGAAGGTATTAATGACGCAATATAAACATAGAGTGCAATATTTCCACACAGGCCAAAGGTCAATGTATGCGGTTTAGTGTTAGAGGAATCATTATGTATATGAAAGTGCATAAATTACGTCTTAGACTATAGCAGAACTTCTAGGAAATTTTGGTAATAACCTATAGAAGATTCTGTTTTTCGTTAAATCAAGATATATATATTGACTCAGTATCTGTCTGCACATTGTCATCATCATTACTTCATCTCCAATAAAAAATAAAATGTCTGTCAGAGAGTGACTAAAAAACCGTGTCATCACATGTTAAGGGAAATGAGCTATTCAATGGGAGCGGAGAAATTGCATTATATGTTTAAGTTGAAATGAGCTGATTGAGAGCTATTGAATGACGAAAAATAACTAAATCTGCAGACAGACAGGAAAAATAAGTAAACAACTTACTTATGTAGAAACGTATACAGGAAGTATACATTTAACATGGACATTTATTGGGTATAGAATTTAAATCAGTGTTGTGCTAAGGCCACATCATCATGATGAGTGCTTGAGCTTGGTCTCTCTCTCTCCAAAATGACAGTTGAAAAAACTTAAACAGAACCTATAACTCTGATCAAATGGTTTTTAGGATAGTGCTGTTCATCAACTCAATTCAGATGTTGTCCCAAAGAATAGTAGTAGTAGCACTACCACTGTAGAAATCCTGATTTTCCATATTAACGATGCGCATAAATATTTATAAAACCCTTTCAACATCTGCTTAAATGGATCTTGAGTTTGGGGATAAGTTGCTGATTTACAGATATTGGCGTTCATCATCAATCCACTTCAGCCAGTTATTGAACTATATCCTAAAATCCTAGGACACGATTGTAATGTTGTCAGCTTTCGTTGAAATTGGAATCGCTGTTATTGTTATTTGTTTTTTATCTTCCTCTTTTAAAATTAAGTTTCCGTATGAAGTCTATCAATACTTTAAACATAGAATTCTCCTCTTTTGCAAACTAGTTTATGCCAAGCATACAAGAACATTAAGCACCCTCAAGGAAACTTACATTGTCCATTCTCACATTACCCCAAACTCCTATTTTATTACTATTACTGATTGATTCATAAGGTTTATCAGTTAAAGGGGTTCATCGAATCATAAACAAGCATTAACTTTCAACACAAGGAAAAATCCTTACCTTTCGCTATAACAAAAGGTAGATGCGGGTTGACCTGTTAGAGGGTGGTATGGTGGGTAAGCCAAGTCACCTTCTTCTGGATGAGATTCATGCCCATGTGCTATCTATTTATATAGTACACAACCTGCAAATGTCAACCGTGGTGTGTACCAATGGAATACACTGTGGACCTACTGCGCATACATACATGTCTTTTATACTTGTTTTCTTACCAAGCAATCGTCATAAGGTGCATGTGACCGCTCAACTGTTCCAAGTTGATACTCATCTTATGAACTACCATCTAGATTTTATGCATGAAAATACACATGTAGCTTCTATAGCTTCGCCTTATGATATAAAATGAAGAAAGCCGCTTGCTTTTACTATGCATGCAACATAAAATTTAGAATATGACAAAGATTACGATATGATATAATAATATAATGTGACTTTTTTTTCTCTGTTTGCTTTTTCTAGATGTGCAGAAGGTTACAAAGGACAACGTTGTGACACGAAGGATATTCCAAATTCTGGTAGTTATCTCTCGTACTTTTGCATATTCGGAACCAACAATCCTGACTATCCTTGCTAGTAGGTAATGATTCACTCAGTTCAACAACCCGCGATCCCTTCCCGTTTTCTCATTCATTCCTTAATATACATGCACCAACACCAACTTCACCACCACCATCGTCGTGTATATACTCTCTACTCTCTATACTAAATATGTATCGCCACCAACACCACCACCGCTACCACATTATATACACATTACATTATAATACAAGGATCGCAACCGAATTTGTTCTTCCCTCGATCCATATAATCTTCTGCTATGCAAAACTTCGTCACTTTTCTTCATTTTTATAGCAATATATAAGATGTTTGCTGAAAAAGTCAAGTAAGCTATACAAAAAAAAGAAAAAAATATATAAAAAAAACATTTATGCATTTTGGTATCTTTATCTCCACATATTCGGTATATATATGTGTATTTTGTATGCACGCACATGCATTGTATATTATGCATATCGAACATAAAACTCCCGTCTTTCATGCGTTCCATCTTTTTATCCGAATTTCAATCTCTCGCTTGCTTTCAAACATCTTGTCTTTCTCATGCAGTCTTACAAAGAGAAAACGGAAGGAAGAGAGAGAGAGAGACAGAGAGAGATGTATTCAAAGCAAATAAAAAATAACAGCAAATGAATGAGTTTAACAGTATGATGTATGTTGCATGTAACTTCACATCACGTTTTTCTGTTGTAACAACATCGTCTCGAATTTATACATACAACATAATGGAGGAGCAAAGGATTTCCCCTACACAATCTTCACTTTCCATTCTCTGCTCCATTCCAGCAAGCTCTTTGAGATTTGAGACTTTTAGAGAGAGAAAAAAATGTAACATTTTCCACTTTTGTGGCTCAACTGGTAGCAACACTTTGCTGAATTTTTTGGTTTCTGGTTTTTATTTACTTTGGGAATTCGAGAAAGTTATATATCGAATTGCTGTGAACGAAAATGATTTACAATGGTAGCAAGCAAGTGTATCTTTCCTTACAGATACCGGTCAATAAATAAACCTGTCAATTCACAATTACATTCTAACAGAGATGCGGCACTTCTACTTACTACCACCTTCTTTTCATTACCTAATCATACATTTGCAACAAATACTCGATTCCAAATACATGAATAATGAACGTAGGTTACAATCATTTCGTTTAGTGAGAGATGGTAAAGTCTGGTAAACTTTCTGGAATTCGTTGCACAATTAAATGATCAAATGACATGTTACCACTTATCAGTACTAATGTCGTGCGCGAAGTGAAGCCCAACATGAGGGAGTATGAATCCTTTGGTTTATATTACATGGCAAGCGGTTTCTTAAAAAAATCCCAATGCTGTGCTGACTGCACCAAAATGCAATGCAGACTGAGATTTTTAGCTGCAATAATTTTCGTTGCAGTTCTCCAGAAAAGACAGTTTCATTACGACTGCTAGCAAATATGCCGGATACACTTAGATCCGATTTCAGTTACTATTACACATGTCACTGTAACTTTTATATTGTCAAATCTTAGATTTAGCTGCTCAAATCTTTCTTTATATCGAAATCAATTGCTCATCCAAGGAAATCGCAGCCCAGCGTAGAATGCTAAATTGTAGGATTGATGCAACCATAGGCTTCAATAATAATACTTTTATGACTTTTCTGAGAATAGAAATCTGTAAAAATCAGGGAATACTAAAATACTATTTTCTAACTTAGAGAAATTATGCAAAGTCGGCTGTTTAAAACGCCCATATTCTACATGAAGTAAGTAGTGTTGTCCTTACAACGATGTGGGTTCATTGGCTAATGAAAAAGGGAAATGTCCTTTAAAATGCATTCAATTTACCAGCACCCATGAACATATAAACTTTAACATATGGTCGCTTCGCATTGTTACCGAATTCTGAAAAGATCTCATATCTTATATTTCGCATATTATTCTCTTTGAAATGCTTTGAAGCTACACGTCATCATATCTGCATTTCAGTTATTGGGTTTTTAGCTTCCGAGCATAAAATGGACATTAAAAATAAATGTGTTTGAACTTGAATGGATGGGAGCTGGTGGTATGTAAGTATGGTGCTGTGGTGGTGAGCAATGAAATGAGAGATTTTATGGGTAAGTCCATGCATATGATGCAAGCAACAACTAACTGACATTCAGTTGCTTTTACGATTTACTGCAAAAACTCATTTTCATACTTTTATTATAATACCCTAACATTATGGAAGAATTGCCGGAGTGTGTATATAATACTTCGGATGTAGTTGAATACAAAATTGCAAGCAGTACTATTATACGCTAAGCATACGTATATGTGCACCACATGAACATGAACCCAGAAATACGAATATTTCTTCTGCAAGAGAAACTCTTTTTCTTGACTTTCTCGAGAATAGTGAGGGATTCCAGCAATGCAAAGTTACAACTTTGGTGAAATGATATATTGGTTTGTATTAAAGATGAAGTTATGCGTATCGACGGAATGCTTTGAAACATGAAATCACATGAAAAAGTAAAACACAAGATATGCAGGGTTTCAATATTAGAAGTAGCACGATGAAAAAATTCGTAAACTTCTTCATGCCTTGTTCGATGCCTTCTGCCAAACTCCTCATGTTACAATTTAGGAATTCTCTCTGAGTGAAGTAAGCAGTAACATTTGGTACTTAAAAAATTACATAGTATTCACTCGATTGGAGTGGTGGTGGTGGTGGTGTGCAATGATTTCGGTTGTTGTGCCGTACACATTTTCTTACTCACTCACATCCATTTCAATTTCCATGCTTATTTGAACTTTAGAGCCCAAGAGAGAAAGAGTAGAGAGTTTTGACAATTTTCTTGGCTCAACTTCCTAAATCCTATTCCATATCAATGTATTTTACGGTGCCATTTCTGCCATTTACGATTTATCGAAATCGTTCCTTGTTAACTTGATGAAAGTTGTCAACGACCATGTACATTGAGCACTCACTTAAATCTAAAGTGCTGCTGGCTCTGAGTCTTGTCCTCAAATTGAGCTTCCTCTCATATCTTCACACATGTAGAATGCAATTACAGAGCGAAGATGCTCGCTCACATATACTTATATCTACTTGATTTTTTTTGGATCAGACAAAGGTTTGAACACAGAGTGCAGAAAGATATGCGGAATGGGATATGTAACCAATCGAAGGGTTGGAAAGCAAGCGAATTATTTCCTTAAAATAAGATGTTTCCTACTTCCCTCTATCCTTACCCTCCTTCATACTTCCTGATTTTCATCTTCTGTCAATCACACAGTTAAATTACTACATTCTTAAGAAGCTTCAACTTCTCATCAGGCTTGAATACTTATAGCGTAAAAATTCGGTTGAACTAAATAGACTGAAATTAATGATGTTATATTTTTTATTTTCACAGGTCAACCAGGAGATTATGCATCACAGAGAATGCTGCTACTTTGGAGTTGATAAGCTATACTTATCCAACTGAACTCAATTCATCACCTGAAAGAGAGCAGGACTTCTTTTTCATGAAGAAAGAAGCGTGTCTACTCCAGAATCCAGAGAATTAAACTTTCACTTCCATGTTAACCGCTAGTCTCTGTTGCAAGCGAGTCAGCGCTGGAGTAATCCAATTTCCCATCCAACATCTTTTCGAATTGGATAAAGATTATTTAATTCAGAACTACAACTTTCCATTGCAGAAACGTATTCCTAAAAATCTGGAAGTCTGATCTGTAAGGTTACAGACATCCGAATTCTTCGAGTCCAGTTTTACTAAGCTACCTTAAAAAAGCATCAAAAGTTTCGATGTTAAAAAGCTTTATTGTCTGCTACCGATACCGAGAGATGTAAAAAACTATTATTGCGAAAACCATTTTATACTATGGAGGAAGAAGGGGTTGCCAACGATGAGAGATGAAGATGAGTGAAAAATGTACTTGAAATTAATCATTTGTTCACAATACATTTTACTTGTACTTTAATAATATTCAATTTGATCTCAAATTTTACTTCAAAATACATAATATAGGATAATATGTGGAAGGAAATAGGGTGTATTTAGTATGTACGTAGGCATATGAAGCTAATTAGTTCTTTCTAAACTTAGAAATTTGACTCACATGAAAAACACGATGTAACATTGTGCCCATTTGCACTGTGTTAGTAACTTTGTTACCTACCACCTACCACTCACTGAATGCAAATATGCAATGTGAGTTAAAATGTGTAACTCCAAATTTTTGGAGGTACCACTGCTGGAGAATTTATCTCGATGTTAATTGCAGAAAGAACTCTTTGAGGTACGTAGGAGAGGACTTCATAGACAGATCTCCGTGTTGAGGCTTATAAGAGGAGGTTCTACTTTTTCATTTCAACCTCTAAACTAAAGAAGGTATATTGCAATTATATTGCATAAAGTATCAATGAAGCTTCCTCAAATAAGCTTTCCACAATTTTACCTTGTTTAATGAGTGAATGAAAAGGAACTGAACGGACGAAATAAATTAGTCTTATTAAGGAATCATTATTGCTTTTTCAAAGTGTTCACTGACTGTACTACCGTAGAACTTGACGCTGAATTACTAGTACGATATGTCATCAGACCTATATAGCTTAAAGGAAATACCGAGAGCATTAATTACATAAACAATCGTAATTCCTGCCATTAGAAACAATGGAAATGTGAAATATCTAAATCCGTCATCATCGATAGCAATAGTGAATCATAAAATATGATCTGTAACAAATGATAATATGCTTATGCATTTAAAAACTACAATCGGCTAACGTCACACACACACAACCGTCACAACACTACTCAATTTGCAATAGATAAGTGTCACCTCATGTGTGCATGATTGTTGAAGTGAAAGCTGAATATGTACCGGGGAGTAACTGTGAGGAATCTGAAAACTGCTTTGTTTCCATTGACATGTGGGGTCGTAATGTTTTAAAAGAGAATGGTTGATTGAGAGCTGCCTGTTTTAAAGTGAAAGAACGAATCTGGTGAAATTAATTGAACAATTATTAATTCTAATTTAAAATAGTTCATGTACATACTAGAAAATTGCATTGTACAGAAATACCTATTTGCTGTATAAAACTAACCCTAATGTTGAATGTATATATATTATGTATGCAATGCCGATTACCTATGTAAATGTGTACCATTATTCTTTGAAGATGCTATGAAAATATGTATGAAAAATTATATGCCTAAAAAATAACTGCAAGCTGCTTCGCTTGCTTACATTGTTATATATTGTGCTTATTGAAACTGCAACTGTATAAAAATTACTATAATGAATGTTAATACTTGATACTACTATTATATGAAGGTATTTGTACACAGTAAAATAATAAACGGGTTAAGAATGTATTTTACTAAGCAGGAACTTGAGAAAGATTATTATATCTTGCACAGCCATAACGGAACTGGAAATATAAAAATGTTGGTTCGTCGGTTTGTATTGTTACCTTTTACAATAGTACTTAAATGTAGATTATGTCATTACATTGCAAGCTGGAAATCATATAATTATTATTGTATTACTTGTCTATACATACGTACGTAGTAGTATAGAAAAAGAAGTCCCAAAAAACCTAGCAAATGTTTTAGAATCTATATTTATTATATCAATGTTCATCCGAGTGTAGAAGTCACGGTGAAAAAAATGCAATATAAATGCACACAAGTATAGATATGATTTCCTTTTATTATCGTCATTTTAAACTGCGTTAAGTTTGCACTGAAAGTATTTAGCGTTTACTTTTTGTAGTAATTCGTCATTTACATGCCTAAATAATATATTAATTCTTATTGGAGACATCAGATGAACAGTATTTAAGCTTGAAACAGCTCTACTTATTCAACTTATAGAAATATATAACATTATATACCATTAATAGATCTTACTATTATTTACTATACGTGTAATTTAGTTACAACGCTTTTATTACGACTGCGGTAACTCAAAGTTATTAACAACCGTTCTTCATTTCACACTACACACTACAATTCATTAATAAAGTTGAACTACATTCATGTTCCACGTTTAAAAAATGAGCAGTTCATTTCTTTCTTATTGCATGCCTAATTATGCACCACTAAATTGCATTCCACAATTACATATTGCATCCGACGAGACAGCATATCACCGGCAGTGGTGCAGCGACTGTGTTGCAATGCATCTTGAAAAAAATGATATGACATAATGCAATCCAATTTTCTTTTTCCTCTCGTTTCATAACTAAACTTGGACAATAGCATATCATAATACACTTAAACTCACAGAAAAATACAGATGGCGACGACTTTCACTTCTGACTTTCCTCCGGCTGCGACTTTTTCTCTTCACTATTGATTTGGATATCTTCAGTCTTCTTTAAGCCATGAGAGCCGAACCTATAAACTTCAGCCTTTTCTATTTTTAAAGCTTTCGCCCATCCGTAAGCTAAAGACAGAAAGCAAGGACAGGTTAAATACTATGATCATACACTTAAACAGTCATTTCGGATGAGACATGTCGTATGTGGTTGTACACAGTCCGTGACTCCTCAGTGGGGAAGACATTGCCAATTGTTAAGTTAACAGTCTTTTGCAACATACCTGGTCTATCTAACTCAAAGTCTTCTTTTTTCGCCAATCCCTGAGTGACTGGCCAGTATTTATTTCCCTTTGAAAGTTGCCAGATAACCAAAGCAAAAGCATTCCAAGCGAAAAATATGTATGCATAGGATAATTTCTGCTTTGTGGACAAAGCACTCTCCTCCGCCATAGGGTGCATCCTCCTCCGGATCCATCGCCGAATAAATCTCGGTGTTCGGAAAAACATTTGAACACACTAATGAATATCTGTAGGGGAAAAGACAATTTGTTCGTAATTTAACTTAATTTTTTGTTCCCGTTTTATTTTTAATCGTTTTGCAAAGAGTAGAGTTTCATAAAAACCAAGCATAATTCTAACTAATTCACTCTTCCACAGGCTTCCAACTTAGACTATTTTTACGTCTATGCGCTCTTCATACATCATAACGAAAACCAAAGCTTTTGTTTGTAGAAATGGTGAATAACACAATAACAAGGGTAAAAAATTAAACAGAAACCTTACTTACCCTAAATAAAGTAATCAGTAATCCCAACCCAATGCACTTTCAGCTGCACTTGTACTGTTAGAATTAGAAGACTAAATACTAAATAGATAAGACCAGATAAGATATAGTTGCTAGTTTTCACTAACAAAAATTCAAGTCTTTACTTTTTAGACTTTTCACAAAAACTTCCTCAACTTTCTTCTGCTCTTGTCAAAACATGTGTGCGAGTGTGCGGCTGTAGAGCACAAGGAATCATGCAAACAACAAACATTTACTCAAAACATGTGTATCAAGCTTCCCGGTTCAGACAACATAGAGAAGGTCTTCGTCTCCTCGTTGTGGTGCATCTGGTGAAAGTTTTCCATAAAATGCAAAAAATGTAAAAGAAAATGCAAGCAGTCATATTTGATTTGGATTAACGAAAACACAGCAGGCAAGCAGGAAAGCTTGTTGAAGACCATTTCATTGATTCTAAAATTATAAATTATCTAATGAAAAAATTTGGTACATTTCCCTACTTGCACTTGACTATTTAATTGTTATAATCAGAAACAAGCTATAAATTTTAATGCACCCATATCATCGCATCGAGAAAAGTTATGAAATCCTATACACACGCCATATGCCATGCATAATATCATTTACGAATCAAGGAAGATCGAGATACATTCAGATCACCATACATTAACTGGATTGATGTGATTATAAAAAATGTAGTTCATAATATTCATATCATAAAACGAAAAGATACAGATTTTCTCATTCAGCACTTCCTATACGATTGTCATTTTGACTGTCGAAAGTCAAGATCAGTCCACTGATCTAAATTAATGTAAGCTTTTTAGGAATAATCTACTGAAAGCTTGTATTCTGACAAATTATTAAAATTTTAAACATTGTTTTCTGGTTGACAATTGGTCGTTTAGTACCACTTATGACTCCCCACAATAAAAGGTCAGAATAAGCCTAAAAGCTATTCCCCTGTGATCAGCTAATGATTCTGTATATGAAAATCAAAGAAAAAGATTTTTGCCATTCAAACTGCATGTAACCGATAACCTCCATCCTCACCCTCACGACTGTGGTCACAATATGCATGAAAGTCCTACCACCGTAATCAGTTGTTGATTGTGTGAAAATTGAAAAAAATTCTCATTTAAAATGCATGTGACCTCCATACCTCACCAATGCCTGGGGTCAGAATATGCATAAAAGCCATTCCACTATGCATTCCACGTTCCATTTAAAATGCATCTGAACTGGTGGTCCACACAGGTCTGAAATTCCTTTCAACTTATTTTTTTGACCTAACTGTCAATGTACCAAATTTGAAGTCAATTGGTCCAGTAGTTCCAGTACTTTACGCGTTTTCAACGCTTTCAGTAGATAATAACATTACTAACTCCGTGTATCAGTTAAAGATTCACTGCTTCCTGCCAAAACCCACTATCTAGTCATAAATCATGTGCCAGAAGGCAAGATTAAATGCATACGCCGACATATTTTTAAAGATGATAAGAAGACCTAGATATGGTAAAAGTAAAAATTATAATACCAAAAGAAATATGAAAGTTATCTGAAGGAAAATTTTGTCTCAGCAGATTTACATACATTCTTACAATCACAGCTCGAGCTCTCTTGAGAAGGTATATAGCATGCGGAAATACATACCAGTCAAATGTTAGCAATAATTTGATCCAAGTTTTCTTTCATACGAAACATAAAAAATGCATGAATATCAACCTTTTCGAAACCTAAAATTTTAAGCAATAATGCTCATCTATATTCATAATGCGATAATAGATTATCTCAATGTTCGGCTTCTCATTCATTAGCATCCAAGACCCAAGTTCAGTCAGGCATTATTGATTTGATTAAAAATGTAACACTAACTCCAATTCCCTCCCGAAAATCCGAAGACAATCAATCTAGACATCTTGAGAGGAAATTGCCATGCTTTAAAGATAAGATAGATACCTATCGTATCATCTTGTAGAAAATTACTAAAGAAGCTTTAGCAGAGTAGGAGCAGGGCACCCATTTATCTATATAGCTTACAATTATGTATGATCTGGGGTATTGTACATATTTACTACACGAACTATTTATGCATACATTCAATGTATTTTTTATGCACTATTATATTTGAGGTTTTGTGCCTATCACCTATGCATATAATGCTCCCCAGCGAAGAATTCCTCCTCGGCTTCTATTCTGGTACGTGGATTTGCTTTTAGGTTTAGTTTATGTTTATAAAACAGGATAGGAGGATGTCTTCAGTCTTTTATGCATAGCGTAAACTTATAATATGCGATGTGGATGGGATATTGTATGTTTGTACGTGTCCCTATCCATTTTTTCTCCCAGTTTTTGCTGCAGCTAGTTCGCTCACATACTCACATGTCCTGACCGTGTGACCTGATCGCCTTTATCATCTGATTCCTGCCCGGGACACCATATTATTCAGTAAGTTTGTATGAAAATGAAACATTTTTCATTTTTATTTGCATTTTTTGTCGGCTAAACCAGCATTGTTGTTGTTTACTACTTTTATTTTATCATTGTGCCCATAATTAAGGGTTAAAAGCACTTTGGAATGTTTATTTCTCAACAACTACTGCAACAATCACTAACTATTTTGTGCTTGATTATTATGGACAGGAAGGTTTTAAGGGTCGCAGACACAGACTGGGAAGTTAGAGGTGGAGCCGGAGGTCACTTGGCAGTGTTTAAGAAGGGAGATAAAAGATATTGTTTACGAAGGTGGGGCCCACAGGGGCAGAATCTTGGAAGGATCACTTTAGCAGAGAGTTAACCAACGA
>JAANSM010000417.1:0-29301 GCA_036850725.1 Orchesella villosa | reverse complement strand
ACTAAAATGCTCGAAAAAAAACTTCTGGGGCTTCAAAAATTCCCGGATTTTCGATTTTCAAGTCTCCAAAATCCCGGAAACGGCGTTGCAGACGTTGGCAAGAATTCGAACCCCCGGTGTTGACTGTAAATAAAGGCAATTTTTTTAGCTAATTATTGGGCTTTGCTCACACAACACATTTATCCATTGCCCATGTTAAACACGTTAAAAGTCAGTAATGAATCAATCAATCATTGATTATCAATGTCAAAGCATTTGATAAATGATAAGCGACTCCGATAACAGATAACAAACTCGTTTCCGTTTCTCATCTAACCACAAACGTTTTCCAACGAGTGGCGAAGAAGAATAATACTTCTTCCAAATTCTATTCTCAACCGATACCATACTCCATACACGCGTAAACTGATTCGCTCAAAAGGATCGAAAACATAGACAAGATCTTCTTAGCATTTTCATAGTTTTACAAGAAAAGTTGTCTGACTGTTTCAATTAAATTAAAAATGTCTTTAAGAAGACTGGTCGTTCCTGTACGTGGTTATTTGTTTTTGTCAGTTTACAAAAATTATGTCATTTCAATTTTAGTTAATAATATAAGCAAAAAGAGTTTGGTTTCATTCTCTCGTCTCGTAGAAGGTGAATTCTCAATCAAAATCAAAAACTAACTACCAGCAACTTCATCAATCATCTCCATCATCCTCACCCCCCACTCCTTCTTCTGAAATAGGTATCGAGGTGTATTTAGTGAAGAATCATGGAATTTCCTTAGACTTCATGAAAATGGTCGGTCGAAGTCGAAAAGACTTTTTATTTGCACCCCCATTCTCTTTATTCGGAATGATCCGACCTCCTCAAAAGACTGAACTGAGTGTGAACCTGGAGCCAGCCCAACTCTCCGAGGAATCTCGCCAACTTTGCATGGATATTGGAAGAAAAACGATTGGGCTTGGAGGAGCAGCTTTTGTCCAGCGGGATCAGTAAACTTTAATTAATTATTTTATATGGACGATTAGTGATATCCTGATCTCATTTCTCAATAGAGGGAACACTTTATAAGTATTTTATTTCCAGGTTCAAAAATATCAGTGTGTCATTCAAAGTCAAGAGTTTTAGTGAGTCAACAGAAAACGCCGTTATCACAATCCAAATCTCCGGACCTTTCATAACGAGGTTACAAAAGGAGTACAGGAAACCACTGAAAATGGGAGTCCTCGTAGTGTTCAACAACATTATAATCGATAGAGTTGTGTGTAATGACCTCAAGTTAGAGTGCAAAGGTACGAAATTATTAAGAAAAATATTGTCACACTTCAACTTTTCATTATATTTTTTAATAATTTTATTGCAGACATGGTCCAGACTAATCTGAAAGATGAGAATGAGAGCTACCGATATGAAAAGGATGTTGAAGTTCCATGGTTTGGAGTATTGGTGAGCAGAGCGAGTCAAATTACACGAAAACCAGATCCAGCTTTACGTTCAGAAGGTCCAAGGCCAAGTGCTTCCGAAATTGAAGGAGAAATCTCGATCAAACTGATTGGCGACCCGGAGTCGATTCTTGGCTGGGTGTCACCTTATGATAATGAGAGTCTCTGCAGGAAGTTTCTGGAGGACCGCATGTTCACAGATTTCATTCTCATTTCTGAAGACAACCAAGAACTCCCTTGTCACAAGCTTTTCCTTGAGGGTCACAGTCCAGTCTTTGCTGCCATGTTTAAAATGGAAAATGAGGGGACGAATGAAAACAAGTCTTGCAAACTGGAGGCGTCCAAAGACAGTGTGGAAGCTTTGTTGAAATTCTTGTATTGTTCGGATCTGGATTTCCCTCTGGAGAATTCTGGTGTCGCCCTTGAGCTACTCAATATTGGACATCAATACTTGATTGCTACTCTGGAGAACTCGATGACTGAGATCTTGGTGAGGAAGCCGGTAGAATGGTTCGATAAGGAAGTGGCGTTGCTCCTCTTCATCCGCGCTAGGAAGCTGGAGGAGGATTATGACTATGCGTCTTTGAAGGAAAAGGCTGTGGAAGTCATCAAGGCGTAAGTTACCAGAATTTAAAATGAAAGCAAGAAAAATATCTCAAAAAGGGATTCTGTTTAGTCTTCTTGTGGTGTATATTTTTAAATGACTGTTTTCAGAAAAGGAACAGAGTTGAATTCGTCGAGCGTGATGGATAAGATTCTGAAGGAGGATCCGGTTTCTGCTAAGGAACTTCTTGTTCTGCTTTCCACTACTGCCCCTAATTAATATTATTATACTCTCAATGCTCTGTAGCTTAATCGATTCAGCTAACCTTCATTAATAAAAAAACGTTTAACAATCAAAATAACAAGGGACAAGGAACCGGATGCTGATTTAATTTTAACGTGACGAATGAAAGATAAGACATACATATACATGCTTGATATACATAGAAAATGCAAAAGATAGCTAATCAGTTGATCATAATCAACAATTTTTAAATTAATGAAGACATATAGAAAATAAAGATTATCTATAGTATTATCATGTCTCCCTAGCTGAGATGATGGCTACATTAATTTCTGGACGAAGTCAGTGAACAGTTCGAAAAGTATCAGATGCAATTCGCCACTTGTCCCCTTCCGTAGTGAGAACAATATCCTGAGAAAACTGCTTCTGACTCCCAGGTCCGGAGACGCGATAGACACCAGCGGTTTTGATGATGAACGTCTTTCTTGGGCCAACAGCAAGAGCTATAAATATAATAGAAATGCAGGATAATCGTTGCAAAAAATGCAGAAAGACTAAAGACATATTGTAAATATTATTCATTGATTTGACATTTGACTAGAAATTACGATTGATTGGATGAGCGTCCATTGTCATCACGTTGAATGTGAGTGAAGGCAGCTGCTCGAAACACTTTTGAATCTGATCCTGGCCCAAAAGTGGATTCCCGTCCCAGATCAGAACCGACGTTTCTAGGTACAGTTGGGACACCAACTGAAATTCAAAATTACAAACTGTTGAAACGGTCAATATTTAAATAGGCGATGATGATTGGCGATGAGAACAAAAAGTGATAAGCAGTTACATGCGGCTTCTTTTGAATCGTGTCATAGTAAGTCTTGCAAAATTTCTCAGCCACTTCCTGTGCATCATCTTGATCCTTCTTGGTTTGCAAAGGGGCCACCTTCATCTAGACAGGAAAAGAAAACACATTATTTCTACAAACAAAAATACTAGCTAACTGACAGCTGAAAATAACAAATTACTTATGATTGATTAATTTAACATACACCATATAGTTTCGCTTCTTTCATCAATGTCAATTACAATGTACAATGAAAAAAGTTACAAACCTGATGACCACTTGAGTTTCCAAACGAAGAAAAATCGACTGGCACCTGCATACCCTGCATCTGAATCATCTCCAGATTTCCTCCGTACAACTCCATCTTATTTTGATTTGAATGACACACGATTTATCTTCGATTCTCTTCTTGATAAGCGATAATTGATAATTGCTTGTAATTAAAACTGCTAAAAATATACTTACTAAAATCAGTGAAACCTCAACGCAAATACAACCCGAAACTAAACTGAAAATATAAACACAAAACGTAAAGTATGGAAGTGTGTATAGATGAAAGGTGTGAGAGGTGACAAGCGATTCTGCCGCGACAGGACAGACAAAACAAAACTTAAGAACTTAAGAATAACGTCACCTCATGGCCAGAAGAAGGCATTGCATCGGAAATCTGCACTAAACAAAGATAATTCATGAGAAACGCGAACGTTGTTATGTTGTACGTAAAAACGAATCTACGGATTCTATCCTTATCCTTGATTGATTGAACTTATGACATAACCCAACTTCAGGACGGGTTACTTTGCAACTGTCAAATATCTTTCTTCGCGTTATGTTCTGATTAGACGTTACAATTTAGTTGCATTTTGTATTTGGTAGTCTAGTTCGAAAGAAAGGATTCACGGATTCAGCCAAACATCAAAAGGAGAACGCTTAAAAACATACTCCAGTTTATTTTATATTCATCTATCGCCAGTATTATATGCTATATTTACAATGAATTTTGAATAAGTTTGCACTATATATTATATATAAACAGTTACAATGTACAGCTTTGTAAAGTGAAGAATTCCATGCGCGTAGCGTAGAGCTAAGTATTAGACTTAAAAATGACTAACGCCTAAAGAAATTTTTAGGCTGCTTTATCTTCAAGATATCTCCATCCTGGCCAGCCGTAATGATGTCGCTGTATTTTGGAAGACGATCTACCATTCCTAATGCAGCTATGCTGGGTCGCGACTTCAACATTCTAAGAACAAGTTCTTTGATGTCATCTGGGGTGACTCTATCTATAAGCTTCATGTATTCCGATGGTTCTTTGTAATGTCCGTGAGCAAGAACTTGCCTCCCAATATCCTCAAAGAGCACCGGACGAGATTCTAAATTCATGAGTAGCATTGACTGGAGCTGACGCTTGGCACGATCGAATTCCTGGGGTTCCACGGGTTCAGCCATTCGGTGGAATTCCAGGATAAGTGTTTCAGTCAACGATTTCATATACTCTGGTGGTGCACTCGCGTAAATACAAAACATTCCACTGTCTGCATAAGAGTTATTATAAGCCGTAGCATTATACACCCAATGCTTGTTGTTAAGAACATTGGTATACAATCGAGAGTACATTCCTTTCCCAGGTCCTCCAGCACTGAATGAGCCACCTCCTCCCATCATGATATTTAACACACATGCGGGAATGAAAAGTTTGTCCATGTGCGAAACCGATTCCAATCCCAACGCCATATGTGTAAGTTTAGGCACTGGCAAAGGTCCAGCATTGAATTGGGTAAAGTCTTGGTGTACACGAACGTCACCGCCAATGTAAGTCGCCGTTGATTCATCCGGGTCCACACCTTTAACGCCTTCGACATTCCAAGTTGCATTGTCAAAATTAAAATATTCCTTACTGAGATCAACTAGTTCTGAATGGTCGACACCAACTGCGGACACGACGATCCTTTCTGGGGTGTAATTTGTCTTCATGAATTTCAATATTTCCTGTCTAGTGATACTTTCAATGCCTTCTGGGCGACAGAATCTGGCGTAACCAAGTGTATTATTATTCCAGGCTGCTTCATGAATCATTTCCATAATAACAGCTTCCTTTTCTGGTCGAAGCTGCAAATCTTCAATTTCATAAAGGATAGACTGTCGGGCACCCGCTAACTCCTCATCTGTTAAGCGTGGGCGTAAGACGGCATCTCCTAATAGTTTCATCATCTTTGGCAAGCCCGAGATTTGCAGAGATATTGCATAAACAGTTGTGTCTCGCGTTGATTGGGAGTCACAAATAGCACCATATTGTTCCATTTCTTTGACAATGGAAGTTTTGTCTGGGTAGCCATCTGAGGTTAGGAACCCCAGTTTCTCGATGACGTGAGAAACACCTTTCACGAAGGGTTTTTCGTAACGTGATCCAGACTTTACGGCAACGCCTATAGTGCAATACCGACCTGGACGTGGTTGGGATGCAACTCGGAGACCAGTGTCCAGCTTTGTGACATAAGTGTCGTAAGACCCACGCTCTGTAGTAAAAAACGAGGGATTCTGCAGCCCAGGCAATGGAACGTCTAATGGAATCCGACAACTTTTTAGCTTATCATCATTAACTGCATTTTGTGTAACCTGAGGTTGAGGTGCTGTTGATGTTGAAGCTGATACAGTTGGCTGAGTGCCTTTGACAATCTTTCCAGAGGATGAGGCGTCAGTAACCTTTCCACCACTAGCATAACGAGTAGGTTGACGCAACCATGGAGCTGATCTTAACATGCTCTCTGCCCCTCGTTTCATGTGATTCATTTTGTTTGTGATTGTAGAGTGTAGAGTACACACGGCCTTGTGATGTTTACCACCTGATCAGCGACGACGACGATTACAGCGTCTGCAAAAAATTTTCACGTGTTAATTCCCGTAAGGTTTGTGTAGTTTTGAAACTTGAACTAGCTACATTGACATTCACTGCAAATATCTTTCGATTCTGTGACAACCAAACCTTCGACGTCCCTCGTAAGTGTAGGTTCAATGGGTAGTTTTCCAATGCCTGCAATGCGTGAGTTGACAAGAAGTCGGGAACTGTCAACCCGAGTAAAATATTTCGCCAACTAGGATGTCTTCTAAGCTGTATATTTAACAATATATTTTGTTCCTTGACTTCCCTAAGTTCCCGTTGTAAAGAAGCGATCTGGCGATCATTAGCTTCATTAATGGTTTTATAGTAATAATAAACTTTTGAGTCGACCTCCTAATCTTTCAATTTTTCGGTAAATACTTCTTTTTCGGTTTTGTATGCTTTTTCTCCTTCTCTTTTCAGCTCTTCTTCCTTTTCGCTATTTACTTTCCTCTGTCATCTGTTTACTCTCCTCGAAGACTTCCTCCTCTGTTATTCTCAGCGTTGTTGTTCTTAGATTCGTGTTTTCCACGTATTTTTGCCTTATGAATAATATATCTAGATCAGTATCCTTTTGTATCTTTTAAGTCCTTCAAATATTTTGTTGTTTTGTAACTTATCTTATCTTAAATGTCACATAAATAATTTGAAAACCAATTTGACATTGTAGGGAACGTTAAGTTATAAAAATATATTTATTTTCGAATTTGAAATGCGAATATGACGTTAAAACTCTACAGTACAGTTAATAAAGTAAATGTTGATTAAGGTATAAAAGTAATAATTGCTTTGCTAATACATTCATGGACCATATTTAGCTCACACCAAACCAAATTAAATTAAAATTGACTCTCATCCTCAGTTTCTAGTAACTGGTACAAAAATATATCCTTCCAATCATCATGCAGATTTGAAAAGGCTAAAATCAAAACTGTTCAGGGTGAGGATAACCGATTTAAATCATTATTATTACCGATAACCGATACAACCGAAACCGATAATAAAATTATAATGTATTCCAATTCCTTCAAAATGCATGAGTACAAACTAGATACTCATACTCCACTCCACACATGGGGTCCTGAGTCTACCCGTCTATTTCCGATATGGAAATGAATGAATGTTGTCACATTACTCATCAGGATTACGATTCAGGAAGTGAAGAGATTGGATGACTATGATCATGACGACTGCTCCCCAAAAAGCTTTTTGAACTCATCTGGATGAAAGTAATTGAGATGTCGCATGAGATTCGTCGTCTTTTTCCCAGCGAGGGTTGAGGTGCACCCAGAAACTAGACACATGCAAGCGTTCACTTCAGCGTCGTAGTGGTACATATTCCAGATAGGGTGTCGCTTCTGCTTTGCACCAGGAGGGACAGGGACATTGTTGGGTAGGATCAGTGTTGAAGCTGTAAGTGTAAAAATAAACACGAATACATCAGAAAATCTATACGAATGGCAAAAATGTTCATTGACAAATGAAATTCAATAGCTACCTCCTCCTGAAGCGCTCCTCTTTCGTTTTGAAGACCTTCTCGAGCTCGAACTTTCTTCTGGAGTTTCTCCAGCACTTGGAAGAGATGATGATGAAGACGAATACTGAAATATTTGAAGAGGATCCACTCTACCCGCAAAATAGGACGACTCCACTATTCCTTTTCCTTCTTCCTCACTCGTCACCTCTACATCTAGCTCCACTTGGCAAAATTGGATTGACTCCACCTCTCCCCCTGTCGTAGTGGAGGAGGAAGACTGTGAATGATCTTGAGAATCGAGGTGGTTGTGGTTAGATGGAGGATGAAGTTTGGCTTTCTTGTTCGAGGAATTCGCACTGCTTTCAGCCCTATTACTTTGACCTGAAGTCGGAGGTACAGGTACGTTTAACGTTGCTCCAGCTGTTGGTGTTACAAAATTGGTCGATGAATTTGCCTGGGAATCATCACCACTCGAATCCACCAGACCCTCAATCTTGAGCATAGTTCCAGCTTGGAGGAAACTGTCCACATCCTCCTGCGGAATTTCAACTCTCCCTTGATAAATAAACTCCATCAACTGCCTCAAGTTCCTCCCTGACACATGCCCCAGTATCAAAACGGTGGTATTAGAACCACTACCCTTATCAAGGTTCCTATTCCTTTGAAAAAGGTTTTTAAAAAAAGTACTGCAAAGAGAAAGGATAAGCTTGTGAGCTGGAACATATTCACCGTCACAAGAAGCTAAGGTCACGTCAGTCAAAAAGAGGTCATGCTCAAGATCTCCACCACCTCCTCCTAGTTGCTTGATCCCCTCCAAAATATGGGATTGTTGGGAGTTCCAATTAATACTGTAGGAATTTTGGAGGGTGGAGGATGGTGTCAGATAAACCATTGTGTGGGGATGCTTCAGGTTATCCATTTTAGTCAACAAATCAAAAGAGATAAGCTGAAGCTTTCAAGGATTCACAAATTTGGCAGTGAAAACACATTTCCGAACACAATTCTTGTTTATGTTTACCATTAATGCAAATAAATAGAGAAAATCTGATGGGTTCAAACTCCCATTTTCCCGCCTTAAAATCGGAGCAGAGTGAGCATTAAGAAGGAGTTGATTGCATGCGGAAAGGTTCGGAAACGTTTTTACTTTTTGTTCGAAAGTCGTCTTCGGCACTCGGACAGTTGCCGTTTGAATATTGTTTATTGTGTGTTCGAGAATTATGGAACACATTTTTTAATAATAATTTCATCACATCCGTTAGGAAAACGTTACTAATCTCCCCCAAAAGAGGTAAGTTTTTAAACCCCTCCAGAATGTTGCATTACACTGTTGGGAGCCCCAGTTCCCAGTTAAAGCTGAATAATGATGATTATGATTGGTTATCCATTTTTTTTAACAAAAAAGGACCCTCCGAAACATATAATTAGTCAAGAATAACCTCTAAGATGCCACGCGAGACGCAAGTTATCCTGGTAAAATCACTATCTGTCAAACGATGGCAGTTCAGATTCTGAACTTTTACACATGTATCAGGTTCTGAACTTCAGAACCTGATACATGTGTAAAAGCTGATAAGCAAAACAAAATGGGGGAATAGCAACAGTTTTTGGAAGCCCAAATCCTCCATCTCTCCTCCCAGTTTTCGGAGAAGGGGTATTAAGAGATTTAACATTTAACTTCCAAATATGCTTTTCGTACATCATAAATTGTCACTGGCTATACGTTCGAAACTCCTCTCCCTTATCATTATGTTTTTGTCTTTTGTCTTATCCATATAAATCTAGTCTTAAATCAAATCTAACAAAACACTGAACAGAAAACAGAACAACAAAAAATTCCAGCAACATAATTTCTTATATTTTATTACATTTGACGTGATTCGTGATTCTTTTATTACAAATGCTTTCCGAACATTTTGACTTTTTGATATGATATGTCTTAATATAGCAGTAGTAAGAAGAGTATATATTTAACTATAAAAAATATAATAACAATTATCAAATCAAAGCTTAGAAACGGGTAAGAAGCCTGAAGACATTTTCTTTTCATTATCATTGTTCGAGAGTAAAGGCTGGCCTATCTTTGAGATCCATTTGTATTTATAACTTTACCATAGTAAGTTAAGTACCCTTAAGTACTTCATTTTTCGAACACTGAACTGACTTCTCTACGTTTTATTCATTGACATAGAGTTAATCTTGCTCCTAATATTATACTGAATGTACGAGGCCAATTGTGACAATTTGGGATCCTTCCCTTCCTTCTTTAGGACCTGCATAATAGCCTTCGGCTTTCTCACTCCAGACGCCCAAAGTTGATGAATCCTATTCTTTGTTTCGACTGTTAGCCCCTGTTTCTCGCATCCGTCGTGGTTATGTTCTCGGTCGTTTTTGTACAATTCAACTACATTAGTCTCCATATCATTTCTCTCGAACACACAAGCCTTTACAAGGCAGACTTTTCCTTCTCTACATTCATAAAAGTGTTTGACACCGTTTGATAACGGTTGTTTACGACGCATACTATACTGCTTCTTAACTTGCAGATCAGCTTTCGCCTCTTCGAACGTTGTAAATGTTTTGAGGAGGATCCAACTGTGTTGAATACGTGGTCGTCGCATTCTTTTCTTGGAGGGTGGTGCGTCAATGTAGTCGACAGTTGAGCTGGAGTCGTAGTCGGATGAGTCATCATCACCAGAAGAAGAACTGGAGTCAGATTCATCTGGAAGAGGAGAAAGACGGATACGTTAACGTAAACAAATAGTTCATAAATGTTTTAAAGTTGATTACATGATTTATCTTACATTTTGGTGGAGGAGCAATACTTCCATCAAGCCGTGGTCTTCCAGGTCTTCTTTTCACTGATATTATTGTCCTTTGTCCAGCTAAACAACTTGCAGGTGCCGGTGTGGATGATGTTGCTGTTTCTATTTCACTACAAAATTCAACAACGCCACCACCAATATCGGAATCTGAAATGGTATAAGCACCAACATCTTCAGTGAAATTCTAAGCTTCGTGATGACTTCAGCTCAGCTTCAGTCAGCTTGAATCTAATATGAATGGGCTTCGACTTTTTAACTTACCTCCTGCGTCACCAAAGTCGTCAAGCATCATTCCTCCTTCATCGTCGTTATCATTATCATGATCATCTACATCTTGGAAAGAAGAATAATGTGGTGCTGATTCATTTGATTCTAATTTTATGTTGGGCGGTGGCTGCGGGTTGGTGGCAGTAGTAGGACAGGCCTTCTTCTTATCAGTAACAACCTCCTCGTCACTACTGGCACACGAATGTTTTGAAGCTGATGAGCGACGGCGCTTTTTCCTCTTTGCTGAGCGTGGACAAGGTTTTGAATGTGGAGGAACGGAAGTTCTTGGCGTCTAGAGCGTGAGAATAAAACAATAATTTTATACAATTATATGGTTACCCTTTAGCATTTCAGTATTATTTATTTTCATTTTTGAGTGAGCAATCGTTTAATAATGACGAGTCACTGGAGTGCTTCCTTACCGAATCGGAAATTCCAACTCCAACGCGACCAGTTCCCTCCAGCCCTTCCACCTTGAGCAATCTCCCTGACTCGAGGAAACTGTCGACATCCTTCTGTGGAACCTGAACTGCCCCTTGGTACATGAACTGGAGCATATATCTCAAGTCTTTTGCCGACACATGACTAAGGATCACAATTCCATGTGCCTTATCAGATATCCTCTCATTTTGACTAAAAAGCTCTTTAAAAAAGGAACTGCAAAGAGATAGCACTAGCCGGTGGGCTTCAATATAATGTCCCTCACAAGCTAACGTCACATCCGTTAGAAATCCACTGTTTAACTCACCAACAGCAAGGGTCTTCAGCCCATCCAGGATGTGGGACTGTTGGGAGCCCCAGTTAAAACTGAAGGACTTTTGGGTATCCATTTAGTTGTTAGTTGGATGGCACAAGTGACAAGTTATTTAAGACGCAGGAATTATCTATTGTTGTGTTTTTCGTCAACTTACAACCAGTTCACGAGTGGTAAAACTGGTAAAATGGCAATCTTATATCTGTCATCTGTTGGAAATGACATTGAATGTCAGATGTCACAAAATATTTTGTCATTTGTTGATTTTGATGAGTCCCCCAAAAACAGAAAAAGTTACACATTGAAATACTCCACTGCAATGGGTCTTGGACGGTGGGGCATCCAAAGACCAAATATGAATGTTCAATAAGAATCCTCAGTCGGTGTTCGAAACGTCTTAACCTAAGTTATCTTCTTATAATTAATAACCTAATCAGTTAATCTTCTTAGAAAATTGTAAAATTAGATCCAAATCTCACGCTTGATCCTCATGAATCATTGATCTAAATTGATTGGTGGGAGTAAAATGGACAACTGACATCATGACAAATTGTAATTTTGGAGAAAAATGTTTCTTTATTTTAAGTTTTCATTATTTTCTGTAGAGCACTTTCGAACACAAAATTAATCAGATATCTTACTGCTACTTAGAAATAATCAGTACAATAAACAACTTATAAGTGTTTTCAAAACAGAAATATTTTTTTGAACAATTAAATAAACAAATATACTTTTAGATCAAAAAATGTAAAACTGAGAATTACTGGTTTTATGGCATAATTTTATGTCATATTATTATTTATTCAATTATTCACTTTCGAAGAAGAAGTAAGAAGGGCAAGGTTGAAGTTGAAGACAATGATCTCCTATTCATTTGTACCCTTTACTTTACTTCTCAAGTTATACTGAACATATGAAGCAACCTGCCTAATACTTGGCTCCACGCCTTGCTTCTTCAACTCCCACAAAATGCGTTTGGGCCGCTTCACCCCCTTTTTCCAAAGTTGATTGATTTGTTCCTTCACCTGTGATGACAAGCCTTGCTTCTGTTTCACCCCCTCATGCTGATGCTCCTGACTCGTCGTGAAGAGGTGGACTATAGGAGGATTACTGTGGACATCTAGCACATATATTTTGACAGGACACTCCCTACTTACGGAACAATCATAGTTGTATTTCTTCCCCTCAACTGTGGTACGAATTGAGCGTGACTTCCAACATTTTTCTGATCTCACGTGAGCTTTAGCTTCCTCAATGGTGTCGAATGATCGAGCAAGATCCCAGTTAAATCGACGGTAGGGCTTGGAGTATGGAAGTTTAGTTGCGGGGGAGTCAAAGTAATCTTCCGTTGAACCAGAGTCGGAGTCTGAGGAGTCGTTATCGTCATCTGAGTCGGAGGAACTGGAGTATATTTGATTTGGGTTTGTAGTCTTTTTGTTCTCTTTTTTAGGTTTACTTGGACCAGGGCCAGGGCAAACTTTTACTTCATTTTCAAGTCCTAGATTTGATGGTTCATTGTCACCAAAGTCAGAATCTAAAATTGGAGCGAGTAGCAAGCGATAAAAATTATATAAAAATAAAATTGTTAACAAAACACGAACAAAATGTCAAGCATTAATTAAAGGTACCTCCTCCAGGGTCACCATAATCCTGCATTAGCCCTCCTCCAGAGTCATTATCATCTTCAAACTGATTTAGCTCTTGTTGACACTGCTCTTCTTTCACGTTATTTTGGCTCAAGTTTAATTTCTTGGAGTCACTGACAACCCCTTCTTCCCTTCCAGAAGAGGTTGCTGAACGAGGGCGTTTCTGGGCTTGAGAAGGTTTTGGGATTGATTGTGAGCTTGATACAGATGCTGACGTTGACGCATTTCTGGATAGCTAAAACGGAAACCATACCACCAATCACCAATTGAAAACTTTATGATATGACTATTTAAAACGACATGGACGTCCGTCAGCGATTATCGCCTGATTGATTGAGATTTCAACATTTATTCGTAATTCAATTCACCTTATTACCCGGAACTGGAACCCCAACACCAACTCGACTACTCCCCACAAGCCCCTCCACTTTGAGCATCTCCCCAGCTTGGAGGAAACTGTCCACATCTTCCCTTGGGATTTGAACTTCACCTTGGTACATAAACTGGAGTATGTATCTCAAGTCCTTCGCCGTCACATTACCCAAAATCACTATACCATTTGCTTTCTCTGAGATCCTCTCGTTTCGATTAAAAAGGTCCTTAAAAAAGGAGCTACAAAGGGACAACACCAGCCTATGGGCTTCAATATAATCGCCCTCACAAGCTAAGGTCACATCTGTAAGGAACACGTTGTTTATCTCCCCGACGGCAAGGGTCTTCAACCCATCCAGGATGTGGGACTGTTGGGAGCCCCAGTTGAAGCTAAATGTTGGTTGGTTATGGTTATCCATTATTTCTTCACGTTAACAACAACCAATAACTGATAACATGTCACATGTGACAAAAGTGATGGTTTATTGCCTGTTTTCCAATCATGAATGAATTATGAATTGAATGATAAGTGTTGAAGATTGAAGACTAAATTTGGAACAAATGTTAATACACAAATCTATTTGTTTGGCTTTTATGAAAGTATGCAAAACAAACGAAAAAAGTTGTCAAACTCAAGCAGCCGGTATGAAATGGGGGTGGAATGAGAAAAATTTAGATAAGTGTTCGAAAGCAACTTGTAAAGTTTTTTTTGTTCATTTTATTTTTATTTATTCTCATTCACGGGTCACCAAATACCATTTAAATGCTGTCAGTCCACCTTTATGACTTCATTCTTTGTAAAAATTGTGATTACCAATCTTTCTCACAAACGTAACCCTTTGTGTCCATCCAGGATAGCCCTCTTTATCTGGGTTGTTGTAATGGTCACAGCCTCCAGTAGGGTCGCGTCTCCTGTTCATCACCTCACTTGCCACCTCCTTAGCCACACTGTAAGAATGTTGATCCTTGATCTTAATATCGTCTCTGTTGTTCCAGCACTCAAATTGAGAGGGTTGCAAGCAAACGTCGGCAATTGACATGCCCCTCATTTCAGCCCGATTCATGATGACATGACCCACCCATCGTTGACCTTCTAGGGGTTCTCCCCGAGCCTCAGCGTAGATGGTCTTGGAGAGGATTTCGTGATCGTAAGAGCTCATTCTTCTGTTGAATTGAATACAAAGCATGAATAAGAATGAACTACATTGAAAAAAATTATATTTCTAGAGATAATCACAATCACCAAAAGATGTGTGACCTTCGTCCTAAATGGGACGGGACAATCTTTGGTTTTTGACAGGCGGAGTTTGAAAGTATATTCGAAAAAAAATTACCTCAGATGAGTAAATTAAATTAGATTTTGTATTCACTAAGTTTTTGTAGAAGTGAGTTAGGAAAATAAATGCTAATCAAGTCACAAGTGGAGGATATTGAATACACAAGATTAAAGTCCTGTTCAGGTGTCAGGAGAGATCCAAACTGTGCGAAAGAGAGTGAACGAATGACTGAAATGGAAGTGGAGTAGTGGATGTGTGTGTGGCACAACCGCCGAACGAAACCATGAGCATCATCATCACCATCATCAGGCCACCAAGTCAAAACGTTTGAGGAAACGAAATCCCGTTTCGTTTCCTTCAGGAGGAAAAACGTTAGACTTTGGGCGTGGAAAATTCTGGATGTAAAAATGCCTAGTATTGGGTGTTGGTCCACGGTGGAAATGGGCGAAGAAAAGACGAAGTAAAATGATGTAATGTCTAAAGAAGTCTTGTGCAAAAGCACGCGCACGGAAACATTAAATCAACTACTTTGTACTTATGATTCATGATGATTCATGATGAAGATCAGTATAATTTTTTTGACTCATTCCACTCATTCGCCAAAAATACGCGGGTCACTGGAGTAGTATAACATAATTCGCAATAATATTTTAATTTTAAATTATAATCTAAATTTATCGATAACAAGCAAATTGTTATCATGTAAAGTGTGTATTCACTAATAAAAATCAACAAAATAGCATTATTGACATTATTTTATTGATTCACAATTTGAAAGATACTTTTACGTCACCGGTCAAAGGGTCAAGTCAAGCCTATCTACAAGAATTATATAACAAAAATATATGCTTTCATACAATATATAAAATAGAAATAGTTTGAAGTAACCGATGCGATGTCATAACCAGTAAGTTGGCATCCGGTGCGGTGCCGTGTCAGAACAACGTATTGTTTTTTAATTTGATTTTTTATCTGATTGCGTCTCACTTCTTTTTATGTTAGAATTTCACTTTCACCATGCCGAGACGTTTTACTCCTAAGATTATAATGAACGTAGGACGCCACCTGACTAAGTTTCGGCTCAATTCCAAGCTTCTTCAACTCCGACAAAATGCGTTTCGGTCGCTTCACTCCGGACGCCCAAAGCTCGTTAATTTTATCTTTAATTTTCCAATCCAGTCCTGCCTTCTGCCTCACTCCGATGTGGACATGCTCCGCCCCCGTTGTGAAGAGCTCGACTCCCATTTTACCATGGAGTAGATAACGCTTTGCAGGACATTTTCTGAGAATGTTACAATCGTAAAGGTACTTGTTTCCGTCCGTGAGGGTCCGCATATAGTGCAATTTCCATGTTTTCTCTGCTTTCAGTTCCGCTTTCGCTTCCTCCAAATTCGTGTACGTTTTGGAGAGCTCCCAATTGAATTTCCGACGATGGAGGTTCAAACGTTTCTTTTTGTTTGGTGGAGGGTCGTCAAAGTAGTCTTCGGTTGAGCCAGAGTCGTCATCGGATGAGTCATCATCATCATCATCAGATGAGCTAGAGGAGTCATCTGTCAATTAGTAAAGTAAAAAATTGAGACTGAATAAGAGTTATATTTTTGTAACATTTTTTTTAATCATCTATCAGTTGTTTCATTTTAATTATGACTTTGTATTTTTTGTTATAAAAACGTTTATACCTTGTTTTCGCCTCGATTTCCTTCCTCTTCCTCCTCTACGTTCCTCTTTCACAGTTGTTTTGTTCGCTTCAACTTTTGTATCCGTTCCAGCAACTGAAGGCAATTTTTCTTGTCGAGCTCCAGGTATCATCGTGCCACCGACATCATCAATTCCACTGAAGTCTGAATCTAAGCAATTCGTATAATGAGAAGGTCACCGTCAACCGTTGTTGTTACAAACAATTTTAAAAATTGAATTTTTTAAATACATAAATATAAATAAAATTGGAAACAAAGTCAAGCCTATAGCGTTCAAACTATCTTCATTACCTCCTCCATTGTCACCAAAATCTTCCAATATTCCTCCATCATCCAAGTCAATGTCATCATCATCCATAAGTGAAATTGGTCCTTGATTTTCAGAAGATTCCAATTTAACATAGGCAGAGTTAGAATTGGGAGACCCTTTCTGTCTATTTTCAGGAGGTCGCCCTTTCTTCCCTTGGGAAGGCTTGGGGGATAAGCACGATGTTGATGTCGAAGCAGTAGGTACGATTGGCACCGACGACGGCTGTAAAATAAGATAAGGGTAAACCATTAGTTATTTAATTTAGTAAAAAAACTGACGAAAAGAATGGTAGCTTCATACCTTCCAGAGATTTATAAATTTTGACAATTTTTTCTTACTTTGACTCCAACATTAGTAGCACTCATCAACCCCTCCACCTTGAGCATCCTCCCTGATTCAAGAAAGCTGTCGACATCCTTCTGAGGAACTTGAACTGCCCCTTGGTACATGAACTGAAGAATATATCTCAAATCTCTTGCCGACACATGACTAAGTATCACAATTCCATGTAGCTTATCAGATATTTTCTCATTTTGATTGAACAACTCTTTAAAAAAGGAACTGCAAAGGGAAAGCACCAGCCTATGAGCCTCAATATATTCCCCCTCACAGGCTAAGGTCACATCCGTTAGGAATACACTGCTTATCTCACCAACAGCGAGGGTCTTCAATCCGTCAAGAATGTGGGATTGTTGGGAGCCCCAAGTGAAGTTGTATGAGTTGTGGGGTAATTTATTCATTTTCAATTGTTACTAAATGTTGAATGCCCTGTGATAATGATAAACTATGACATTATCTTGATACTCGGTTTACCAATGTCATTACAAAAACTTAAAGAGTTAATTTTTACTGTTAAAAGGTGGGTGCATGACACATACATGACAGGTGATCATGTAAACAAACAAACATGACAAACACAACCAAAACCGGGTTAGATATTATGGGGCAACATGAGCTTCAAATGGCAGTAAACCAAGGTTCGGAATTAAGGTTCGAAAATGCGCCTGTCGCGTCGTTTGCAATTAGGTACATGGTACATTTCATTCCTGTTTTCAGTTTTATTAAAGATCTTTGTTGAACGAATGTTCATAATAATTAACAAGTTAACACACATGTTCTCTTATATGTCTGAGTGTAATTCATATAACATTTCATCTTGAATTTTTGAAGCTTCAAATTTTTTCTCCATGATTTGATAACACTTGACAAGACACTGCTGCTGCTGAATAAAGGGACTATTAACTATCATCTACATAAATTATTATTAAAATAAATTATATGAAATAAAAAACGGTATAAAGGTCGGTTGAAAGGATAAGATTAATAAGATACGATTAAAAATTGTGACTTATTGTGAATTGTGACAAAGTGAAAATTGCATAGGCACATAACAGCGAATCTTTAAGAAAAGAGAACTAACAAAAACTTAAACTTCAACCCATTAATTACTGCTACCATTAAATTTTCTCCTAATATTATATTGAACGAATGCCACCACCTGCGTAACTTTCGGTTCTATTCCTTCCTTCTTCAATGCCCACATGATTCTCTGAGGCCTCCTCACTCCATTCGCCCAAAGCTCATTAATTTTAGCCTTCACCTCCTCCGATAACCCTTGTTTCTTCACTTTAGCAGTGCAAGAGTGTTCCTCCCCGGTACTATAGAGATCCGTCGTGTTTTCCCCCTCCGTCAAGTAAATTTTTGCAGCGCAGTCTCTACTGTGATAACAGTCATATGTGTATTTCTTTCCTTCAGAAACCAAAGTTCGACAATAGCGAAGGGTCCACTTCTTCTGGGCCTTCACGTGAGCTTTGGCTTCCTCAATGGTTTTAAACTTTTGAACGAGCTCCCAGTTAAGGCGACGCTTCGGCTTTGTGGGGCGTCGGGCGGCGGGTGGGGAATCGAAGTAGTCTTCGGTGGAGCCAGAGCCGTCGGATGAGTCCCCATCGTCATCGTCAGAAGAACTAGAGTCATCTGGAATATAATTGATTGATGACGTCATTTAAAAATTATTTTTTAACTTCAAAATGTTAATTTGATTCTAATTTCTATTTGGAAAAACTAGACCGTTACGCTATAATTACTTTGTACCAAACTTTAAACTAAAGTTACGCACAATTTCATTATTTCCGTTGAAAATAAGCCAGATATTTGTTTGTGGATTGAAAAAAGAGTAGCAAAAAATAATAATTTAACAAACAACAATCATTTTAATCCGCACTCTAATCTATTCCAACTGAATTATTTTTATTTATTTTTGCTGCCAGCAACTCTTCCTCCCGGTCCAGCAACGTTTTGTAGCTAAACGGATGATGACGCTGTAAATGACGCTTCATATTTGTTGCAAACGCTCCGCGTATTTGTTGATCACAGTATCTGCATTGGCTGAGTTGGTGACATGGATCGTAGTCGTAGTGTTCCCACACGTAGTCGTAGACCAATTGCTGTAATATGCGACTGATACCAGATAACCCGCAAATAAAGATTCTATTCTACGGCACCTTTTGGCCTACCGCCGCCTTGGGTTGAAAAAGTAACACTGTTCTAATTCTAGCCTTAATAACTCATATGATATGGGTCCTGTAGACTAGATTAATCATTTCGCTAGATTTGTTTCTTGATTTCTTAACAATCTGACACCTTCATACATTATCTTCGAAATATTTTAATCGGAAGTTAATAGCATAGGTTAATGATTGCTTAAAATTACGTATAATTAAAATCAAAATAATAAAAATACAACTTTTTTCTTACTTGCACGACGTTGACTACCACCTCTAACAAAACTTGTACTTCCACCCTCACGTTTCGGTGTCACCCCGCACTTCTTGATGTCTACGTTACTTGTACTTGGTTCAGGATTGAAGCTTGCTGTCATTTCGTCATCTGCAGAAATGCCACCTCCGCCAAAGTCTGAGTCTAAATAAAATAAAATTGCATTGCAAATTGAGTTAAAAATCAAATTAGATTAGAAGGGTAGAAGCCATTAGTAAGTGGTAAACATGGGGTGATGGGGTCATGGGGTTTACCTCCTCCAGCGTCCCCATAGTCATCCATCAAGCCTCCAGCGTCTAACTGATCCGCAGCGTCGCCATCATCAAATGATGTGACAACTCGAAGAGACGGTTCCGATTTAACATTAATTGGGTTTGGATGAACTTCCTTCCTAACAGAAACAGAACCAGAACCCGTCGGCGTCACCGTATCTTCAACACTTCCACCGGGGCCTGACGTACGACGACGTTTGATTGGCGTGACAGGAGTAATATTCGATGGTTTCTTTGACTGCGGACAAGGTCGAGCTGCTGCTGCTGCGGTCACTGTGGCTGGTGATGAAGAAGATGGACCACCAACCCGAGAAGTCTATAAAAATAAATGCACCAAAAACATGTTCAATTTTAATTCTGCAGACACAAACCTCGATTAATTCGCAATACATCGATTGTCCGGATTGTCGATAACTTTTCTCACCTTATCAGCAAGTCCAATTCCAACACCTGTAACACACACCAGCCCCTCCACCTTAAGCATTTTCCCAGCCTCCAGAAAAGAGTCGACATGTTCCTGAGGAACTTGAACAGCGCCCTGATACATAAATTGAAGAATGTACCTCAAATCAACTGCCGTAACATGACCAAGGATCACGATTCCATTCACCTTATCAGAAATCTTTTCATTCTGATTGAACAAGTCTTTAAAGAATGAGCTACAGAGAGAAAGCACCAAACGATGGGCTTCAATATATTCTCCCTCACAGGCTAACGTTACATCTGTAAGGAAAGCGTTACTGATTTCACCAACGGCAAGGGACCTCAATCCCTCCAAGATATGGGATTGTTGGGAGCCCCAAGAGAAGTTGAATGAGTTTAAAGAGGATTTAGTCATTGTTCCTTAAATAACTTCAGTGTTAACTAACCAGTGTTAACTGTTATCTATTTTATGTCATCATTTGATTGATGATCAACAGTCAACGAAAGCTTTAAGTAAAACAATCAATCAATTAACTAATTATATACTGTTTCAGATCACAAAATATGAGGAAATAGCCTTCCGAGCAATCAAAACACAGATTTATAAAAGGACCAAGTCGCCGGTAAGAAGTGATGGGGCATTTTGAGTTTTCAACGTGTATCTGTTCTAAGCTTGCTTCACTTTGCTTGGATATTTAGCAAATTATTTCTACCGTCTTCAATCATAACATTTAACTATTTGTTAACTCTAACTATGTTTAAATTACAATAAAACGAATCGAAAGATGTCCTTAGAATGTGAGATCGGAGATGAATAAAAAATGAACAAAATTGTAGGTAAAATTCCGTCAGTTTAAAAACGCGTTTATTTGTTATTACGATAAAATATTTTACGATTGTTAAAAACTTCAGGTTCAGGTCAGGGTCAGGTCCTTAAAAACTTAAAACTTATCATAACAGCTTATGATATAACAAGACTAACAACAGGGTAACAAAACAAATCCTATGTTTAATTAAATAAATAAATCCTAGCGAACTTTCGTTCGTCATTCGTGTTACATTGTAAATCCTTGTCACTTGCTTATCCATTTTTAAGAAGTATTCTTCCTTTTCAAATTGTTACTGATGTAGGTAGCAATTTGTGTATTTTTCAGGCCCTTAAATCCTTCTGCCTCCAGTGCCAACAATAAGCGATGGGGTAGCTTCGTTCCTTTCTCATAAAGATCATTGATTCTCGCCTTGACTTCATCCGACAAGCCGTACCTCTTCTTCCCCGTTATCTTGTGGGAGTGCTCCTCAACGGAGGTGAAGAGGTCAACTGATTTCTCCCACTCTACAAGGTACATCCTTGCTGGACAATCCCTTTTGAAGACACAATCATACACGTGCTTCTTTTCGTTACCGGATAAAGTTCGAACATATCGAGTGGTCCACCTTTTCGCCGACTTAATGTACACTTTCGCTTCTTCAAGGGTTTGGAACGTTTGAGTGAGCTCGTAAGTTAGTCTAAGGGCCGGCTTGGGTTTGGGAGGTGAGTCGAGGTAGTCTACAGTTGAGCCGGAGGAGCCATCGGATGAATCATCATCATTATCATCGTTGTCGTCGTCAGAAGAAGAAGAACTAGAGTCATCTGGAACGAATTGGAAATTTGGAAATGAAAATTGTAATTTAATTTTAATTTATTCATTTAAAAAAAACATTTCGACTTCGACCAAAAAAACAAATAGTCGTTTTCTTACTCTTACGTCGTCGGCCAACACTCCCACCCTTACGATTTGGTGTCACTGTCTTCTGGCCCTCTGGTTTACTTGTACTTGGTTCAGGTTTGCAGGTTGTTGTTCCTTCATCTTCAGAAACACCCCCTCCACCAAAGTCCGAATCTATTTTTTCAAATCGATTAACAAATATCAATAGTATTACAGTTTTAATTTAATTATTAGAAACTTTCTTTATTATAGTGTCTAATTCACGCTTACCACCACCACAACCGTCTCCTAAATCGTCTAAAATTTCTACAAGGTGGGACTCATGTTCTGCGATGTCGTCGTCAATATTTGAGATAACAACAGGGAATGAAGACTCTTCTAGTTTCACATTCGCCTCGACATCATCATCGCCAATGTCACCATTACTTCCAACACCTGAACCAGATGTACGACGACGTTTTATCGAGTTAACAGACACAGACGTTGGCAGTTTCTTCGATTTTAGAGGTGGTTTTGATGACGATGATGATGAAGGTCCTACACGGGATGACTGAGAGTTGCAAAAATTACAAATAAGAAAGTCCAAAGTTAGATTATTTGTAATTTTGAAAAGTGGTTCTACATTCAACATTCTACTACTAACCTTATCTGAAAGTCCAACTGCAACTCCAGTTGCGCCCATCAACCCCTCCACTTGGAGCATGCTTCCGGTTTGAAGGAAGCCATCAACATGTTCTTGAGGAATCTGAACTGAACCCTGATACATAAACTGAAGAATGTATCTCAAGTTAACTGCTGACACATGACTCAGTATCACAATTCCATTTGCCTTATCAGAAATCCTTTCATTTTGATTAAAGAGGTCCTTAAAGAAGGAGCTACAAAGAGAAAGCACTAGCCTATGGGCTTCAATATAGTGTCCCTCGCAGGCTAACGTCACATCTGTAAGGAACACATTGCTTATCTCCCCAACCGCGAGGGTCTTCAACCCATTAAGAATGTGAGATTGTTGGGAGCCCCAGCTGAAGTTGAACGTGTTCCGAGCAGATCGAGTCATTGTCAAATTAAAGTGTCCAATGTTTATGATAATCTATTTTATGTCATCATTTGATTAATGACCAAAACCAGTGATTGATGATAACCTGTATTTTGCAACAATCAAATTGTTATCAATTATCAATTATACTTTGTTTCATGAGGAAAAAGAGTTGAAAATTCTTGTTTGGGGGATCAAACCACACTTATGAATGAACAAGTAGCCGGTTAGAAGGGATGGGGCACTGTGAGTTTACAAACGGTATCTATTATAAGCTCGAGAATTAATGATTTTTTCGTCGTCAATTAAACATTTTGAGCCTTTAGTGATTAATCTAATGATTCCAAATGCAAAGTATAAACTTTAAACAGTTTAAAAGCATGAATAATTACAAACAAATCCAAAGAGATATCTTGAGAAAGTGAGATGAGATGGATTTGGATTAAGAACATATTATTTATTAATATTATACAACAATAATTAGTCAGTGATCAAAAAGATTTTATTTTATTATAAATTATTAAAATAACTTACGACATTCGAACTCATAAGGCACATATCTACTCATCTTATAACAGTTAACAGCTTTTATAACAAAAATAAAAAATAACATTGTTAAAACTTATAATTTCTTAACTTAACGGTTTTTAATTCTTCTTCTTTCTCAAATTGTTATTAATGTAGCCAATAATTTGTGTATTTTTCAGCTCCTCAAGCTGAAGCCCCTCCGCCTTCAGCGCAAGAATTAACCGCTGAGGCTTCTTCATTCCTTTCTCATAAAGCTCTTTGATTTTCGCCTTCACGTCATCTGGCAAACCATAGTTTTTCCTGCATCTTTCCGTGTGGGAGTGCCCCGCAACGGAAGTGTAGAGGTCGACTGAAGCCCCCCATTCTAATAAGTACATCCTGGCTGGACAATCCCTTGTTTGTAAACAGTCATACTGGTGCTTCCTTTGGTTATCTGACATCATTCGAACATAGCGAACCCTCCACCTTCTCGCAGCCTTAACGTAAGTTTTTGCTTCGGCAAGGGTTTCAAACTTTTTGGAAAATTCATAAGTTAGTTTTAACTTCTGCTTGGGTTGGGGGGCTGAGTCGAGGTAGTTTTCAGTTGAGCCGGAGGAGCTGTCTGATGAATCGTCATCATCATCGTCCGAAGAAGAAGAACTAGAGTCATCTGGAACAATAATAGGATTGGTTGAATTAATTTTTTATTTAATTACATTTATAATAAATGATTTATTTATGAAAGCAAAAGAACCGCTGATGCAATGTTATTTTTAATTCTTACTGTCACCCCGTCGCCCAACAACTCCATGCTTACGATTGGGTGTCACAGTCTTCTGGTTCTCAAGCTGACTTGTACCTGGTTCAGGTTTGAATGAGGGTGCTGTTCCTTCATCTCCAGAGAATGCACCTCCACCAAAATCCGAATCTAAAATATTTACAAATCAATTTTATTCCAAATGCCAATGATTGTGCAAGCAAACTTCTGATTTTATTATATTTTGTTCGCTGGAATTCACACTTACCCCCTCCAGCGTCTCCAAAATCGTCCATCATCACTTCTCCAGGGTCGAACTGATCCGCGGTGTCATCATCATTAACAGTGGTGACCACCGGGAAGGATGACTGTTCAATTTTGACATTAACATTTGCCTCAACATAACCTCCATTGTCGGCATTAGTTCCTCCACCAGAGCCAGATGTACGACGACGCTTCGTGGATGGAGGTCGTCCTCGTCCTCTCTTTGCTACAGGAGATTTGGAGAATAGACTGGATGTTGACGCAGTTGGTACAGTTGACACCACCGGCGATGGCTATAAAATCAAAAATCAAATACAATTAACAATTAATAATAACGAAGAAAACAGTTAAGAACACGCTAGCTTTTTCATTTTTGATCAATAATTGCTTACTTTGACGCCAACATTAGTAGCACTCATCAACCCCTCCACCTTGAGCATCCTCCCTGATTCAAGGAAGCTGTCGACATCCTTCTGAGGAACTTGAACTGCCCCTTGGTACATGAACTGGAGCATATATCTCAAGTCTCTTGCCGACACATGACTAAGTATCACAATTCCATGAGCCTTATCAGATATCCTTTCATTTTGATTAAATAACTCCTTAAAAAAGGAACTGCAAAGGGAAAGCACTAGCCTGTGTGTGTCAATATATTCACCTTCACAGGCTAACGTTACGTCTGTGAGGAAGACATTGCTTATCTCACCAACCGCAAGGGTCTTCAATCCGTCAAGAATGTGGGATTGTTGGGAGCCCCAGCTGAAGTTAAATGTGTTTTCGTTTGGTGTGGGTTGCGTCATAGTCAATTTCACATAGAAATACAAATTTGTCAACTGGTGTCCGGGAATGAAGTACGATGGATAAGGATGATAAGCTATGTCATAATATGATAAGCTTTAACTTTATAGTATGCAAATTACTAATTACAAATATTGTCAATTTGTGGCGTGGTTTCCCGATTACAACAACAAACAATGAGTTGTGATTTGGGATTGTGAGTGAGTCAAAACAGTGACTTCAGAAAAGCAAAACAAACGAAGGACCAAGTAGCCGGTTAGAAGATTTGGGGCATTATGAATCTCCAAATGGCTTTATTAATCCATCCTATATATTAGACTTGGAACTTGGATTTCAGCATTTTCGAACTTCAACTTCGATTTCAATCGTCAATCGGACATGCAACATGACCGGGCATCCGTTTACTCATCTTCGTGCTACCAACTCCCACCGACAAAGTATTTTATGCTGGGTGTTTGAAAAATTATGATTTTGAGATGAAAGTTTGTAAAACTTTCACTGTTAAGGCACCTCAAATGACACCTCAAATGCTTTCTTCAGATTCATGGTAAACCTGTGTCCGAACACAGTATGTTATTACAGCCAAAGATTTAAGAAGAAAAACTAGTTGAAATAGTTTGTGATAAGAACTAACCCTTTTCTTTAATAAAGCTAAAATATCTTATCATTTTCGAACACATCAGGCACTTACGTAACTTTAATTTTTATCAGTTTTTATCATAATAGTTTTATGAGGAAACAAAATATAAAAAAAATCCATCATAGCATGACGCTAACTTCATTTTCACGAACTATTTGGGTGGTTTCTCGACCTCCACCTCCACCGGCTTGACTGAAGAGGAGCCCTCATCAACTTCCCTTTCCATTTTACTTAGCCTTTGACGGATACGTTGTACGTACCCATTGAGTTGTGGAATAGTCACTTCCCCCAACCCGGCCGTCTTCAGCGCCTTCTGTAAGGGTACCGGCCCTGTCATTCCTTTCCCATAAAGGTAATTGACTTTGGCTTTTACTTCCTCCGACATCCCAAGACGCTTCCTGACAATTGGAGGGTGACAGTGTTCCATAGTTGAAAGGTAGAGGTCAATTGTCGTTCCATGTTCTAATAAATGCAACCTTGCAGGGCAGGATTTTATGAACCTGCAAAGAAAATTGTGCCTTGTTTCGTTAGTCAAGGAAGTTCGAGTATAGTTGGGTGTCCAACTGTTCAATGACTTCACGTAAGCCTTAGCTTCGTCAAGGTTCTGAAAACTCTTTTTGAGTTCGTAGTTTAGTTTCCTTGGTGTCTTGCGGAGACGAAGGTCGACGTAATCGACAATTGAATCGGAGCTGTCAGATGAACTATCATCATCGTCATCATCATCAGAAGAAGAAGAACTAGAGTTATCTAGAAAATTGATTCAAAATTGGTGTTATTTTAAATGGAACTTGAAAATTTACAGCTAGCGGCTTTTAGTCAAGAACCTTTCGTTTAAATTGAAAGCTTTATTGAGATATATAACGTAATTTGTAATAGTTTTAAACTATAAGTTTACTTTACGTACTTTTACGACCACGACCGCCACTGCTAACTGCACTGTCGCTAAGTTTTGGTGTCGCAGTCTTTTGGCCCTCTTGTAAATTTGTACTTGGTTCAGGAAGATTAAGGGCTGCAGCTGCTCCTTCGACTTTGTCACTGGAAACGCCAACTCCTTCAGCCATGGCTTCACCAAAGTCCGAATCTAGCATAGTTGAATTGAAAATTCAATATGTTTCAATTTTAACAACATGTTCCATCCAAATAAATTGAATTGAAAGAATACAATTGAAACTTATTCCTTCAACTATCCAATCCAAAGGATAATTATAATTAATCGCCGACAAAAATTGGTCAAACTTACCACATCCAACGTCTCCACAATCGTCCAAGATAACGTCAGAGTCTATAGGATTCCCAGTGTCATCATTATCACCATCACCAAGGGCGGTAGACGTAGCCCCTTGAGGTGAACGATTAGGTTTTACGCTAACCTTTACACGACTACGAGTGGAATGTCTGCGACCCTCATCTTCATCATCACTTCCTCCAACTGAGCCACCTGAACCAGATATTCGACGACGCTTCATCGGCTTAACAGACGGTGACGGTTGATTCGATTTTAGAAAAGGTTTTGCTGAAGATGATGATGAAGTAAATGGAGTTGAAACGCGGGACACCTGCAAGAAAAGAGACGTGAAGATAACATTAACAATTAAATTTACTTTTGATTTTCTTTTGTTTGATACACCTACTAACTAGCAATCGCATTTTTTTAAATCAGTTGTCAGTATTCAAAATCGATCTCTTTTCACCTTATCTGGAAGTCCAACTTTTACTCCAGTTGCACCAGTCAATCCCTCCACCTTCAGCATGCTTCCAGTTTGAAGGAAGCCCTTAACATGTTCCTGAGGAATGCGAACTGACCCTTGATACATAAACTGGAGAATGTATCGCAAGTTAACCGCTGACACATGACTCAGTATCACGATTCCATGTGCCTTATCAGAAATCTTTTCATTTTGGTTAAAAAGGTCCTTGAAGAAGGAGCTACAAAGGGAAAGCACTAGCCTGTGGGCCTCAATATAATGTCCTTCACAAGCTAAGGTGACATCGGTGAGGAAGACGTTGTTTCTGTCGCCAACAGCAAGGGTCTTCAACCCATTCAGAATGTAGGAATGTTGGGAGCCCCAGCTGAAGTTAAACGCGTTTTCGGTGGATTGTGCCATAGCCATGCTTATAAAAAAAACTAGTGGCCAAGTACGATGAATGATTATGATAAGCTATGTGGCTATGTCATTATATGATAAGCTTTATTATATAAATATTGTCAATTGTTGAGGTTTTCCGACACAAACAATGAGTGAGTTAAACCATTTGTTGACTTTTAGAAAAGAAAACAAACGAAGGGCCAAATAACCGCTTAGAGGATTTGGGGCATTCTGATTGGATTCTTTAATTGTTTAATTTCAGCATTTTCGAACTTCCATTCAACTTTTGATTTCCATCAGACATTCTGTTACTTATCTTTGTTTTGACCCACCGCCAACGTATTTATGGTTGGGTGCTATCGATAATCGATGATGACATCTCAAAAATGCTTCTTCAGATTGTGGTAAGCCTGCCCGAACACAGAATGTTATCACAGCGAGTGAATTAAGAAAAAACCTTGCTTTAGTTTGAAAATTGATGTAGTTTTTGATAAGTACTAACACTTTTATTTATTATTAATGCTAAAATATCTTCATCCTTTTCGAACACATCAGGCACTTCCGTAACTTCCGTACAAGTTTTATCATAACACAAAACAAAAGCAATAAAAAATAATAAAAAATTCATATCATCATGACATGACACTGTCTTCATTTTCAGAACCTATTTTTTTAACGAACTACTCGAGCTTCATCTCCCCCAAACACGAGCCTTTATTGGCTTTCCTTGTCCTTTTACTTATTTTCGCTCTAATTTTATCCCGGATCCGTCGTGTGTACCCAGTAAGTTGTGTAACAGTCGGTTCCTCCAACCCGGCCTCTTTCAGCGCCTTCTGTAAGCTCACCGGTCCTGTTATTCCTTTCCGATAAAGGCGATT
This sequence comes from Orchesella villosa, assembly GCA_036850725.1. NCBI lineage: Eukaryota > Metazoa > Arthropoda > Collembola > Entomobryomorpha > Orchesellidae > Orchesella > Orchesella villosa. Next base: position 597 of record JAANSM010000417.1, on the reverse strand, counting down.
GATTTTAGCCTTTACTTCCTCCGACATCCCAAAAGGCTTCCTGACCATTGGAGGATGGCTGTGTTCCGTTGTGGAGAGGTAGAGGTCAATTGTATCATGTTCTAATAGGTACATTCTTGCAGGGCAGCCTTTTACGAATCTACAAATATAGTTGTGCTTTGTGCTGTTATTCGCTAATGTCCGATAATCGTTGATCTTCCAACTTTGCAATCCCCTCACGTAAGCTTTCGCTTCGTCAAGGTTCTGAAACCTTTCACTGAGCTCGTAGGTTAGTTTCCTTAGTATCCTGCGGGGAGGGAGGTCGACGTAATCGCCAATTGAATCAGAACTCTCGGAGGAATCATCATCGTCGTCGTCTTCGTCAGAAGAAGAACTATCGTTATCTGTAAAAAATGATCAGATCAGTTGTCAGTGATGTTATTTTTAATCGATTTTGAAGAATTTGCCACTTGAATTCAAGATAATTTAGCCTTCTTATTATCTACTGAAAGCGTTGTAAACGCGTATTAGTAGATATTGAATCGGGTTTCATGTCTGTCTGTCTGTCTGTCTGTCTGTGAGCACGTTTCCTCGGAAACTACTGGACCGATTGACTTC
>JAANSM010000416.1:0-29355 GCA_036850725.1 Orchesella villosa | reverse complement strand
AAATTCAAGCTTCAAAGGCATACGGCATCTATATACCTATGTAAACTCATCACACATCGTGTTTTGTTGTTGACGATATTTTTATAACGCTTTTCAACTCTTTACAAAAAAATAAAACTGTTCTTTGGCCGTATAGCGCTATAGTCATCTCTAAGAAGGAGTTGGAGTTCCACTCCTTGCTAGATGACGATGGGATAACAAAATCAAAAGTTTGAGCTTAGGAGATTGCTTGCTATGCATGATGAAAATGGGAATCAAGATCATTTTCTGTGAAGATTTCAAAGAGCATTACATCACAAAATCTTAAGAGAAGATTTGATGTTCGAAGTTCGAAGAACGTCAAGAAGCCAAGCCAAAAACTTTATTCATCAACAATCTACGGCGTTACCTTAACGTAGGGATGCTTTTTTGTTTTCCCTTTCTTTCAAATGTTTTTCTTTTCATTTGACTACATATACATAGCAGCTCTAATGTAATCAAACGTGAACAAGTGTGTGTCCGCAATAGGTTGATAACATGTATATATATATACGTATAATGCAGAGTCATCTCATCATCGCTTTGCTTTTTTAATGCTGAAACGCTTTTTCACCCGTTAAGCTGGTTGTGTTATCTCTCAAGGATGTGGCTTTGAAAAGAAAAGCAAGAAAGCTAGTGTGATAGGCATGCAGAGCTATTCGTTTTTATGTTGTATTGTTTTGTGTGTGTTTTTATATCTCAATGCTTTTAGCTTCTCTAGAAGCTTTGCCCCCTGGGAAATGGACGGATGTATGGAATGATACTTTTTGAGCTCATTTTGCTGTTGTTCCCTTCAATCAACTTTGTAGATTCTAATGAGCTCACTGAGCGTCAATACCAAAAGGGGAGTTGCCTACGCTAAAGAAGGGCAAACATGTTTTAAATTGCGTGTGTGTGTGTGTGTAATTAGTCTTAGGCTACTTTGATGAATTTGATATCGTGCTTAATGTAGAGCAAATTATTATAAGGGTTTAGATTAGATGGTCAGAAATAATAGATAACCAACGAGTCTTTTAAGATGTGAAATGCAAGCAAGAAAGCATGAAGACAGCTATCTTTAAGGGGAGTATAGTAGGCTGTACGTTTTGATATGGCCCTTGGCGAAATCGTTATGCTGTTCACTTTCAGCTTGGGTTGAAAGCAAAAAAAAAAGAAACAGAAACTGTTGGCACCAAGGAACTCTCCTGTGGATAGCATTCTCGTAATAATGAAGTAACTTTTTAAACCCGAAATCTACAGGAAGATTACTTCCCCTTTAGCTGATTCATCTTGTAATCAAAGGAACAATCTAACTACGCATCTTTTCGGCTGAGGCTGAAGGGTTTATACTGTATATATTCATTTCTATTTGCAACTACTAAAGTATAGGTCGGGTTAGCTCTCAATATCAATGACGTAAATAAGGCTAATCTTGTATGATGAAACTTATTATATTTTGGTACCAATAGAACAATTGAAATGTACAGCAAGTATCCTATTTTTATGTTCCTTGGTGTTTGTATGGCATTTATACACATATCATAATTCATAATACCGTTCTGTTCAGCTAGCTTATTACTCACAGAGCGGTGAAAATTCTTATTCTTTTCACTGATCGATGCTTTTTGGTTTGTACGGTTAAAGATATTAATGGGATTTTTATCGTTTTCGAATACGGAAGACATTGCGATAAGAAAAGGGAAGGAAATCTGGATGTGTTTACAAACAAAATTTCATCGTGTGATTATTAATTTCACACTATTATACTGTGTATTGTGTATATATTCTTACGTACCCAGCAATTTGGAATAACGAACCGGTACGAAACTGTAAGTAATTCTGGGTCGTTTACATTCTCCCTTTTCTTGTTATGCTTTTCTTTTCTCATCGGATAATCATATCAGCAATTCATAGTAGAAAAGAGTTTGCCTTAAAATGTTTCAGTTCTATGAAACCAGTTTAGTTTACGAATTCTGTAGATAATAGGAACTCCCAACAATGGAACGGGTGTATGGGTCATAAAAAATCAATCACACAAAATATTGACTAGTGTGCATATACCCATTTAAAACTTCGGATCGAATGATAATATACATTTGGAGCCATCGTGCGAAACCAAAAGAACAGCCTAAAACCTGTGAATTAAAACACCCATTTCTTTCAACGAAACACGCAAAGTTTTTCTACTTTGCAGTCCATTTGCTTAAATGAATATATATATGCCTGAAAAAATTAGATTGTGCAATTAATTGTCAAACCTTTTTATAGTTGGCATTCGTCTACTACTCCCCATATCCGATAGACATTCTGTGTGTATCTTCTCTTATGCATGTGCCAAACCAGGCAAAGGGGTGGTACGAATATATGGTGAGTTCATAAAAATTAATACACTTTCTGATGATGTAACGGTTTGCATACTTACTGAAACTTATTTATTCTTAAAAGATTAGTAAGCTACTGGACTTGTTTTTCTTGTACTTATCTTCCGATATACACACAAAGTTCTGGTATGTAATCTCTCTTCCTCTTAGCGGTGTCTTTAAGTGCTTCAGCATTTAAGTATGTATCATAATATTTCACAACATCTTCACGAGACTCTTTGTTTTTTAGTAATAACAACAAATTTGTTTATGCTCACTTGAATTAACACAAATTTTAATGAAAAACCTTCATGGAATGAAACATTAAATCCCATTGCCAAATGTTAACCACATCATATATATTTCTTCCACTTCCAGTGAACCAGAATCTCCCAAGTCCATCCAGTGGTCGTGAGACCATGTGTCATGTCATGATTTGAATGATTTTTTTTTCTTCACAGAATTATCATCATTCCTAAGTATAACTATGCTGGAACAATATTAAAACCCATTTGCATAATCATGCAAAGCTCCACATACTCTTTTACAATGGTTATGGTCTTGCAGCATGAAAATGACCAAGCATCGCAACGGTCATACCCTTTTGGATGAGTAAGACGAAAGATCACAAGAATAAATTGAGCAATGCAATATGCAATATATGAGCTATATAGTCTCACCAAAGTACAAGGAAAAGACGTATCCTTAGAGGATGAAATGATATTACAAAGCTGAGGATCCCCAATTTGCGTATAAATGTTTTAGGCGAATTCATTTAAGGAGATGGAAACGATGTGTGGTTAAAGTACCATATTATATATATATTACACTATACCAACAACTCAAAACAACGTTCTCAGAATGTAAGAAAATGTTTGTGTTTTGTTGATAATGTAATGTCTATTGGATTGCATGATGTTATATGCCTATGCCTTCTTCTCTGTCTCTTTTTTTACCTTGTGTGCATTCCAAAAGTCTACACCGCAATCTACACGCGTATAAACTTTTATATGTATAAATGAAGATAGAAATATAATGTATATATATTATATGCAATGTAATATGAGCACATTATGACTCTGCTTTATACCGAAACATCAAGTTGAATAGAGCTACAAGCTTAAAAAGTTGAACGAGCCTAGCAGTGAAAACTCTCAGCGATGGATTAGCGTTCGAAGCATGCTATTTAGTTGCCTGTACAAAAACAAGTTGAAGCTTTGTGCTCGACAACAGTCAGGAGTTTTCAGAGCTCGGAAGAACCACTGTAACAGAATCTAAAAAAGCTTATAGCTTATATATTCTGTTGTGTCCTTGTCGTCTCATTTCAAAGTGAGGAAGTCCAATTATTGCTCCAATTTATTGCTGTCTTATCTGTAACTGATAGATTTTCTATTTCATTCCTCCCCAAAAAAATTGCAAATAATCGGCACAACTGTCCGATATACATATAGACTCAATTTTATGTAAAATTCACAAGTTGCAGTGGACAGTTCATCGATATACAGTTCTAAAGTTGTTGTGACACACGCTAACATTCTATCAGCAAAAAAGTGACAACTTTTTTTTACTTCTTTAGTTGAATCCAACTAGCAAATTTCAATAGCTGCCAAAATGCCCAAGAAAATGGATGAAGTTTTCGGCCTTAAAGAGGTTACCGAACAAAGGGTACCTTTATTCAAGGCCCTTGTCGCAGAATTCCTTGGGCTTCTACTCCTTGTCTTCTTTGGTTGTGGAACTGCTAATGGAGCTGCTGCTGGTTTAGCACCTGGCTGGGGTAACAAAGATGGGAAACAAGTTGGACTTCCACCAGATTTCATTACGTGTGTTTCACTCGCCTTTGGTCTTACCATTGCTGGAGCTGCTCAGGTATGTAGCAAGTTCATTTTATAACACATGTTTTACCACAAATCATTTTCGCCATCATTCTTACAGTAAACGCTGGGAAACTTGTGATTTCAGCGTGGTAAAAGGTGTAAAGATAACATTGGGGCACTCTGAAACTCTCAAGTATGTTGTTACTTTTCGTTTTGAAAAGTGGCTATAGTTCTAATTTTGCTTGACTAATATTCCTAATATGAGTACACAGCAGTAAATAAGTACCTGTCAATAATTTTTCATTGTTACAGTACTCATTCACTGCAATTCCAAACTCATTGAAACTAGGCTGCCTGCTGGGTTCAAGTAGAACAAGACTGCAATGCAAATTAGACACAAGCACTACATACAGTATCAATCATGTAGTTTGTTGCAGTATGCAAGATTGAGCCAAGTGATATTTAGCACTACTTAGCAAAAATGACTTGAAACTGTCGTCATCAGCTCATCATATCAATCTTCCTTGGTTATATATCGCCTACTAAAACCATATCTATCATAACATGACGTTTCAAAAAAGCATAACAAATATCCAGTTTTTATATCATATCATTATCATCATATACATTAAAAAACTAGTGAGTTTACCAGGATATCTTTGGCAGTTCATCAGTAGTGAGCATCAAAAACTATCAAGTTTGTGATGGTATGCTTCGCGTGCAATAATAAACAAAAGGTTTAAATCTATATAAGCCTTTCCTACTGAACTAATGCATTGTCGATCAATACATGTCAGAGTTGCATCGTCTATATACATTTTGAGTGCATAAAGCCAATAGCCTTGGCTACTTTTAAATTCCATCGTGTAATCCGAGCCTCGTTATCAGCTCATAAAATCTTTAAATGACGTTTACTTGTGATTGGTGAATCACACAATTATCAGTGCTTTGAATACAAATTTCAGCCTGGAAACTTGAAATGCCAATAAGTAAATGCTTCATGTGGAGATTCTCTCATCTTTTGACTTTCCTTCTCTAATAACTCCACTGCCAATTACACGTGGATAATTACCTTCATAATGATTGTAAAGTGTCATGATCTTTAGAGACTACACAGTGGTACCAACAATTGCGTAATACGATAGGAATAATAGGCAACCAAATTTGGCAAGTAGCTCTTTCCATAGAAAGGTTTTTTGACCAAAAGCTTGAGTACCATCAATGGAACAAGCACTACAGGGACATTTTTTTACCCTATTAAGAGCCAATTAATACGCAGCCATTTTCAGAGTATATAAGCATAAGCAAATCTTCTTATATGTACTTGATTAGAAGCCAATTGTTAGTTATAGGGACATATTCCAGCAGCATTAAAAACGTACGCAAGAGGTTAGCATTATAGATTGTATATTGTATTTCTGCCTGAATACCTGAATACAATAAAAAAATTCCTATAAGCAAAATTTAATTCACTGGAAATGCAGCCAGAAGCAAATGGAAGATAATATATTGACTTGCACATTGTGTATTGGCAGGTGGTATAGAGTATGGAATGATATGTGAGTATCTGTGTAGTTTAGCTTTTCAGACACAATCAGCCGTGGTTGCTTTTGTTAATCCTCCAATTTAGAATAGAATGATTAAGCATTCAGTTTCAACAGAAAAACATTCCCTTTAAGAAAAATGAATTTGCAGTTGTTTCATTTACATTTTAGAGACATGTGTAAGCTAGAATTATTCTGTCATTTGTGTTCTTAACAAACGATATGGTTGGAGGAGGAGTGGTAATATGAATGACGTTGATGAAATGTATATACCCAACCCGAGTACACACTTTCAGATTGCCTTGTTCTTGTTTGCCTATATCATGCAACAGCTACCTTCAGCCGCAAGTCAATCTAACTGGTGTGTGTAGCAGTGGTTATGGTGTTTTTCCTTTAAAACCAAAACTCCATTTATTTATGGCATTAAAATTTTGTCTCAAAGAATATAATGTGCTTTAAAAATATCGTCGTCGCCTTCTATTACGACTTTAAATAGTAATGGTATCATTGCTAATTCATAGCCAAAAAAATTGTACAAAATTGGTTGAAGGTAAAAAATCGGATGTTGAATATAGCAGCTTCATATTAACATGTCATGATGATCATGATCATGTTAGGCGCCTGATCTCATGAGGATATGAGAGAGAGAACTAAAGTGACAGTATCATGCACGCATTTGTTTTGCATAGGTACGTAACAATTTAATGTACATGTGTGTTCAGTTCGGAGCATATGTTTCCATGTTTAATGAGAATTTTCACACCCCGTACAAGCAACAAGTGTATAATAACTGTAAACATAACTCATCCGAAATAGCCCTCTCACTCTCCATCACTCCATCTCCGTTTCCCTTATATCATTTTAGTAAGAGCAAAAAAGGAGTTGTTAGTTCTTTGGCTGGGACGTCCTGAACAATTTAGGTACACACTAATCCGACTAATCGCTTCTTGCCAACATGTTTACCTACTTTATAGCCTTGTATTACATGACAGAGTCAACAGTTTTTATGATTTTGCACTGGAAAACAGGAGTTTCGAGGGCTGTTATATACAACAAGACGAGAAAAATAAATTAGAATCACTTACTTGTACAAACATTAGAAAACAAGCTTGATTTAAATGTCTAGAGCAGTTATTAAGTTTTCAACATGGTGTCCGTCAAAATTTTGACGGATCATCATTAATATGACAAGTTTAAAAAGCAAATGGTCACACACCACACCATACCATTGTCTTATTTTCTTTAACTATAAGTTTTCAACATTGTGTCCGTCAAAATTTTGACGGATCATCATTAATATGACAAGTTTAAAAAGCAAATGGTCACACACCACACCATACCATTGTCTTATTTTCTTTAACTAAGAATAAACCTCGATGAGTGACTTCACAACTTGAACCAGCCAGTTGAGACAGCTACACGCGCATTTGTATTCTATCCTTATCCAGAAGCAAGTTCCTGTCCTCCAAGACAAGACAATTTGTCTGCAACTTTTCCTCTCTAAATTCACATATCGTATCCCTTCATCAACCCATCTCTGGTATTTCTGTCTGCCGATCCTTATCGTAATAAACTCGTTGACTTATTACTTTGAAACTTTTAAATATATACATATCGCATCCCTTCATCAACCCATCTCTGGTATTTCTGTCTGCCGATCCTTATCGTAATAAACTCGTTGACTTATTACTTTGAAACTTGGAATGAATCATTCAATCAGGACAGTTTAAAAAGTGTCATTGTACCATTGTAGAAAAATACATATAATATAGATGGTTTTGGTTGGTACACGGGTCATCGTATCAGTTTCATCATTCCAATTATTCATCTACAATGATCGTAAAGCAAGCAACTTCAATCTAATTCCGCTCCTTATTGTGATGCATAAATCATGTACCATTATACAACTCCAAGCCTTGTAATAAACTCGTTGACTTATTACTTTGAAACTTGGAATGAATCATTCAATCAGGACAGTTTAAAAAGTGTCATTGTACCATTGTAGACAAATACATATAATATAGATGGTTAGTTGGTTGGTACACGGGTCATCGTATCAGTTTCATCATTCCAATTATTCATTTACAATGATCGTAAAGCAAGCAACTTCAATCTAATTCCGCTCCTTATTGTGATGCATAAATCATGTACCATTATACAACTCCAAGCCTTGGAGAACTGTGGTGCCTTGAGGAGACGTTGAATACAAAATTCAATTCTTTACCCTTCCATCATAAATTTTGTCGTTTCTCCAAACGTTATATATCTCTGCAGTTGTTCTAGCGAATACACGCATCGCATTTATAGTAAGGAAGCTAATAAAGCCTAGTATAAACTCCATATGTTTATATTCTCATTCATGGACTTAATTGATCAAATCCGTTGTTCTGTGTCCTGTTACATTGCATATTATGTATACACGTCCGCTTTGCTTTGCATTTTGCAGCGGTCCAAGAAAGGAGTTCGTTATAAAAGTAATCTTCAAGTTACTGTAACCGCAAAATTTGCTTAAGGAGAATGAGAGAGAACAAATAACTGTTGGTTTTTGAAACGTATGATTATATTTAATCGCCTACAGAGGAAATATAATATCATTGAAGCCAACAGCGTGCAGAAATGAGCGTTAATAGACTTAATTCAAGATGAAAAACGGCTTGCTCGTTTTGTTAACTTTTGGAAATGCGAACAAAAAGTCAGTGAATTTTATGAGAGGGAGAAGACTGAAGACCAACAATGAAAAGTTGGAAAATAAGAGTTGGCCGCAGTACAAGTTTTAATACGAAGTTTATACATATATATTATGTTCGGTCAGAAGAGCATCAAGAGTATGATGACTGGAAGTAGATAATAGACACCATGTCATGGACTTGTTTTATTGTTCTGGTCTTTGAATCTGGTTTCTTGCTTCTTCTGCGTATACGCTCAGTAATGTGCATATTCATGAATGTAATTGTCATTGCATATTTCGGTTCAACACAAAAAACCAAGTTGCCCAATACAAACGTTGCATGCTATACGTAATATTACCAACCTTATGCAATGCAATAATATTACATATGGGACTTTGCCTTTGTTTTGGTTTGGTAGGGCCGTGTGCAGTAGGTTCATTACACACCAAACGTGTTTCAGTCTAATTCACCAAGTACTTTTTTCTCCAGTAATGCCAGTACATTCATTCATTTTAGTTCCAGTTTATAAACCATCATAATACTTTGATACATCTGACTGATTTTTTATACTATTTGCATGAAAACTAAACTTTTTTATAGAGTTGCATATCAGATTAATCCCACTGTTATGCACTTTGTTTTTATAGAAGATGGGCTGGAAGCTTCTGCTTTCTTGACGCCATGCATCGTTGCGTTGTTGCTCCCGTTCGGCACTAGGCATAAAAGGAAAGCATATAATACTCGTTAAAAGGATATATAAAAACTAGATTTATCGTGAGATCAAAAAATTGCTGGGAACGTTGTCTTTTTTTATAGTGCCTTGAATTTTCTAGAGCTCTAGAATTTTCTGGGTTTATCCCTACAAGTTTGTGACTATGAGAATATTATCATCCTCGCGTGTTTTTTAGTTTTCCTTTTCTCATATTCAAAGACTAAATCACACACACGGGGGAAGTTTCATGTTGAGCTGAATAAATAGGTACTTACATTTCAAACGTAATGTAGGTGCCTGTAAAGTAGATCTGAAATTAAAAGTAGGTATGTGAAGTAAAAATTGACATTGTATTTGCTTATAGGCACATAATTAAATCAGCCATCAATCAGTAAACGCTTTCAAAAGAACATATAAAGCCGGAGGTATTTTTATTTTTTAAATTAAACAGCTCACGTATTTTTCTAAAGTTTATCTATTATAAAAATATAAATACTTATAAAGGATCAGAGTTAGACACTTTTTTTTATGTAAAAGTAGTATATAATGGCTTCACATATTATACTGAATGGAGGTCTAGCAAACCCCAAAGCAGTTTGTAAAAAAGAAGCAAGCTTTGATGTTGATACAGATACATACAAATGCAGCATATTTCATAAAAATATGATTTTCTGGAAGTTGCAAAACTAGAGTACCTACCTATTGCTCCATTGAAACTGATAATTTCATGAATTACCTTCATATTGGCTGGCTTCTTCTTTGCAACCAAATTGTTGTAGCATGTATGGTATGAACCATTTGGTTACACACATGAATATATTTTGTTTTAGGTCTCCCTTTAAATCAGGAAATCGTAATTGTTTTGAATACATGGGAGAAACTTGTATAGCTCGTAACAATCTGTGTCAAGAAGTCAGAGTGTACATATTATATACACACTATATTGAAACTCATTTACAAATACCTAGTTTGTTTGTACTTCTATAGGTTCTCTCACGAAAATGTGTACTTTTGGTAAAGTTTAACATAAACAAAGGCTTTAATGCATATATAATGAGTGGCGAATCAGAATCAAGAGGTGGAGTAAAATCTAATCAAAATGCGGTGTGAACTTTATGAGTATACCGGTTTATAGTAATTACGAAATGAGTTGGTTTTAGAAAAAAAGTTAAATATAAGTATTCATGCCTTATTTTCCCACTGGAGTCAAGAGGTTTGCTGTATTTTCTACGCAGCATTTAAAAGTAATTATGATTTAATTGTTTGGAGTAGGAAAAGATTGCATTTTTTCTGGAATGACTAACCTAGGCTATCTCTTGCAAGGCAAATGCACATATGTATTTTATCCGTTGTGTCTTGAATCGTTGATTGAGATAAGGATATTTATGTAGATTTAATTGTATTATAAGTTGCAAAAATTATCATTATAACACAAAATTGGATAAAATAGTGGTCAGTTAAATCAATGGCACGGCAGTGTACAATGGTGAGAAAGAAATCCAGGATAGTACTTTGAGGCTTGTAATTTGCTTGGAAAATGAAGGTCATCATGAAAGTTATATTGTAATAGGCATAAACTTGTGGTGTGATGACTGATGAGGTAGGTTTTTGTATACATGAATTAAACGGCTTGACTGACGACCGGCATCCATCTCTTTGGCTTGGAGGTGGGGTGTGTATTGTGTATGGAAGCATAAAAAACTGAGAACATCTGCTTCTACAAACGCTACATTTTTCCAACAATCAGTACTAAAAATATTTTCCTTTTTTAGCAAAGACAAGTTCTGAAGCTGTAGCTGCATCAAGTTTTTTAAAGTTTTAGCATGAGTAGTGTGTGCATTATTACAAAATGAAATTAAAGATAATTGACAACGAAAGGCAGGCACGAAGAGCATGAGAATTTTCACAACTCATAAATTTATACCATGCACAATCCACGCCTGGTACTCGTTGGCAAATAGGAATTTACTGTTGCTCACACTCAAGAAATTAAGAGTTCAGTAGCGTATCAAAAAATGCAAGGTCAAATGATGAGACATTCGTTCGTAATTCGTAATGTATCCAGTAATGACTAAACCAGGTAGGATAATTTAAAAAAAGTAATTCATTTAGAATTTTTGCATGTTTCAGGTTAATAAGTATTAGTACCATTTATAGATCTCGTGGAATAAATTATACGCATCAGTCAGAACCACCTAATTATTTCATGTGATTGCAATTCTTCCTGAAGATGTAACATTCGACTAATGCATGCATTCTTTTAGTAAGTAAAGTACCTCTTTAAGGTAGGTTCATGTTCATCCTATCGATGCATATTACGTCAAGAAATTACCGATGATGGGAATATTGAGAATCCAGAAGAATGCCTAATGAAGTTGAATGAGTAAGCGAATGCGGTAGTTTTCTGACAAAAGAGAGTCTCACACGATCAGCGTATTAGTACCATTTATAGATCTCGTGGAATAAATTATACGCATCAGTCAGAACCACCTAATTATTTCATGTGATTGCAATTCTTCCTGAAGAAGTAACATTCGACTAATACATGCATTCTTTTAGTAAGTAAAGTACCTCTTTAAGGTAGGTTCATGTCCATCCTATCGATGTATATTACGTCAAACAATTACCGATGATGGGAATATTGAGAATCCAGAAGAATGCCTAATGAAGTTGAATGAGTAAGCGAATGCGGTAGTTTTCTGACAAAAGAGAGTCTCACACGATCAGCGACGGCAGTGATCTCTCTTCAAATCTCTTTTCGTAGAAAAAAATATTTGTTCAGATTTTTCAAGAACTTGACTGGTATTTCTCAAGTTGAGTAGAGGGAATGATCTATAGTCAATAAATTTAAACAAAGCGGCACAAAATCTTAAGATTTTTATAACACTTTGCACTAAGCACCTAAATTAACTCCCACAATCGTTAGTATTTAGTATCTATCGAGCAATCAAGTATAAAATTTTGCATCTGTTGCGCCTCTGTCTCTACTGACTTACATTGTAAGTTGATGTTGAAGTACCTGTGAATATGACACTCCTTTTCAGCATACTTTAGCTAAAACTTACTTGTACTTTCTCTGTAATCATAATCATTCATACTAAAATTATTTGGTTGATGGCTTCATTTGCCTAGCTGATTATGATATTGTTCACTCATATTGTGATAGTTGGTGTCCACAATCAACCCACTAGTTGACACATTTTAGATGGCCAATCGATCAAGTACTGAGAAAGCCCTTACTATCAAACTTGAACTTTGGGGCGTCCTTATTTCTCGTGAAAAGTGAATCTTTTCAATCCTTTCTAGAACATATGATGTCTGTTGAATCTCTCCTTATTCGTCTTTGAAGATGCAATTGAAGTGCACAAGTTTGGTCTACTGACACCAAATGCTTATACGGTGAACATATTCTATAATGTGTTCACCAACATTGGCGGTTCTTTGTAAAGAAAATGTCCTCGATTATGGCTATATCCTCTACTCATATATCGTCTTCATCACACTTCGCAACATCATCATTTTATACGCAGATAAAGATCTTTTGTAGTTTATCATCGTAATTACAATTATTATTGTAAAAAAGGAATCACGGCCTTTGTATTAATGACATCAGTATAAATTCAAAGAATCGTATAGTTGATTTACAGCAATAAAGTTTTACTTAAACCCTGAGGAAAGCCGGTTCTAATGGATATGCATTATTTGTACATTTTGTACATACACTGTCTATAGCAAGTAATCCCAAGAACAGACTTGATTCAGATTTTGTATAAAACGGATTAACGGCCGTGGCAATATGGTAGTTAAAGGCTTTGGCATGCTACTATTAATTCTCAGAAGGCTAAAGTGAGCGCATGAAATGCATTTCACCAGCTGCTATTTTTGCTTCATTGGAAAACTGCATGTTATTTATTATTAAAGATGGATTTGCATACAAACAACCTTTAAAATTTGAAAGTCATTAGTAAACACAAACAAACTTTACTCGAATAGCAACAACCAAAACTCATTCATAAACATCAAATTTTTATTACAGAAGATGAAATATAAGCCGAGGAAATAATATGTATTTAAATCTGCAATCCATTTCATTTCCATTCGACTTATTTTGAAACTAGAGTCATATTACATATTAATGAGTTCAGTCAGCAGAAGCAGTTAAAATAAACTTCAGTAATAAAAATATTTATTGAAACTTTGAGGAAAGTTGTTTACAACAAGGCCATTCAAGCATGCCACTTTTTAAATTTTATGATTTACATGAAAGATGAGCGAAATGAAAGATTTGATTGTGCCGAGAATGATATAAGTATATGCAGATGTGCAATTTATACGCACATGTTTTGTAGGTATCGTGTTTACAGAAAAGTAAAAGTTCAAACTTCAAACTAAAAGCGTTTTGTAACTAAATGAAGAGCACACTTTCCAATTACCCCACAGCACGATCCACTCCAATCAGTGGAACATGGTGGCCTTGAGACACTATCGTAAACAATCATTTCCACAGTTTATACAATCTTCCATGAAATAGATATAGCTCCACCTAAAAGTATGCACCTCTTTCTTGGCCTTCTATTGACAACGAACTCACAGCCCTGAGCCCACCTATAATCTCATTCGATATTCGATTGAATTCATTTCATTGTATTCTTCTCTTCTATAAGTTCAGTTGATTGATACGGGAGTGATTGGATTCCATGTTTTTCTGTAAAATCATTATGTATTATAATCATGACGAAGCTATTCAATTAAAGACATTCCAACAACAATCATTCTACGAATACAATAAAGTTGCAGAGTAAAAAACTGTTTCAGAGTCAATTCACCACACAGAACTTTGTGGTTTCGAGTGTTACATCGTTTTCGATATGATCCTTTTTGGATATGAGATGTAGGTAGAAGGTAGAATATATATAGTTCAGTTGATTGATACGGGAGTGATTGGATTCCATGTTTTTCTGTAAAATCATTATGTATTATAATCATGACGAAGCTATTCAATTAAAGACACTCCAACAACAACCCTTCTACGAATACAATAAAGTTGCAGGGTAAAAAAAACTGTTTCAGAGTCAATTCACCACACAGAACTTTGTGGTTTCGAGTTTCAAGTGTTACATCGTTTTCGATATGATCCTTTTGGATATGAAAAGATGTAGGTAGAATATATATACTAACTCTGGCCTAGCGCTTCAGTTGCTAGATGATGACTTGTCGTTTCGAAGTCCGTTTACGTGTATATATTGAAAAATATTTTACACGTTGTAACAGTGTGCGTCTAAACTGCAAATGGATTTTCGGCTAGAGCCGAGAAAAGAATTACAATCACACTAAGATGCAATAAAGTTTTAAAAAATGCGGATGAATTGTTTTCGAGAAGATGAAGAATTTTTTGTTGCCTCAAGAAAAAAAATCGTTCATTGAGCATGATTTAGGATTTTAAAACCATGCGATGAGGAATGATTACATATTTTTTGTGGAAAATTGGACATCCTTCTTTGGTAAAATGTTTTTTGCTCTGTTTGTAAAAAGAATCTTAAAGCGAATCTCGAATCGTCGGGAAAAGAAATATTAACGAGGTTTCATATAGTCAAGTAAAATGGATGTCACAGATGAAAACGATTTGATGGTGACATTTAATGGTCACGTTAGTAAATCTAACTCTAACTCGTCATTTCTTTGAATGAAAGAAAGTAACCAGCTGCGTCTTATTGGGATTCTAAAGCTACTCTACCCATTCCAAATTCGTTTTGATATGGTTAGCTATTTGATTCATGTGTAATCAAAACACGATGAATGCGTGAAATCTGAGGAGAACCACGATTTACTATTAATTATATGCATACCTACTGAATATACCTAAACCCATCGGCTCGAAACATTCGCCACCTCTCGCTCTAGAGCATTCAGATTCAGGAAAATACTTTCATAAAAAGTATACAACATTTATACAGATTTAATGATTGAAAAACTAATCTATAGTAGAGAAGGAGTGAATGAACATGAATGTATATCCACAAAAAATCTATTCTTAGCTATTTCTATCCAAAAGTCCAAAAACATTATAAATTATGTGCGTTTGCATATTTTCCATACTTTAATGGGCTCAAAAGCAACAAAAAACCACAACAGAACCATCGACGAACCAAATTCAATAAGAATTTTAAAGATCCAGCTGGTTATTACGCAATGATTGCCGACCTAGCCTAACCAAGGTTTAGCTATTGTTTGGATTCTTTTTCTTGCAAGTTGTGCTTCATTTTTCAATAAAAGTTAAGTGCTCTAAAATGACATAGTTTGCAAGGAAAGTAAGAGATGAATATTATTGTAAATTGCAAAGGTTTTTTTCGTCAGTAAATTTAACGAGCTACATAATATGTTGAATATATGATACATATGTGTATCTTTCTGAATAACAAAAACAAAGTAGGTAAGTAATGTTATTATTTGCAAGAAGCAATTGGAACATTTACTTGCAAATCATTCTGACATCTTAGAATACAAATTGTATTCATTCACATTTTAGTGCTTTCAAAGTTAAAAGAATAAAGAAGCTTTTATGGCAAGGTTTTTAACCACCACTTTGAAGTAATGTTTGAATACTAATTTGCACAATTTGAGTATGAATTCTAAGTACTTACACTTGAATGAAATAAGATACTTTGCTAAACGGTCGCTAAAAACTGCTTGGCACTAACTAAAACCTAAACGAATTAGTCATGCAAACTAACCAGCAATTAGAGGGCTTTTAAGAACCCCGTATGTAATTAAATTAAACTTTTTAATATTAATGAGCTTCAGTTTTCAAACCATGTGAGCATTCTAAGCATTATTGGGTGTGTATGTATAATGTATATGCATACATATTATTAGCTTGCAATTTTATTTAAAGCTGAAAAATGTTTCCTTTTTTACCTCCGAAGAATTGAATGATGACGAAAATGAAACATGAATTATGATATTTTTCGATAGAAATGAATACAATATACAAATTACACCAATGTCTAACATCAATGTTTTTTTCTACTTCTAGGCTGTCGGCCACATTTCCGGAGGTAACTATCATGCGAACTCAATCCGTTCAATGACCCTGAAATCGATGAAATATAAACAGCGTTAATATGGTACATATAGAATTATTCATACTTAATTAGAAATTTCTTTTTCATTAAGGTCATATCAACCCTGCCGTAACATTGGGCGTTCTCGTTTCCGGTAAAATGAGCGTGATAAGGGGAGTCCTGTACATGGTTGCCCAATTTCTCGGTGGTATTGTTGGAGCTGCACTTTTGAAGGTATATACAAACTCATTTAAAAAACTATTTATGTTTTTACTCTACTTTCTGGGGTACATTTGAAAGTGCTGTCGATAGAGATTTTAATTTCATTATTTTATTTTTTAGGCTTGTGTCCCTGACGGTAAAGATAACTGGCCCTCAAACCATCTCGGAGCCAACGGACTTCAGCCTGGTGTAGAACCCATCCAAGGTCTTATTATCGAGGCTATGGTGACTTTCGTTCTCGTTCTTGTTGTTTATGGATGCTGTGACGCTCGTAGGGATGACGTTAAGGTATTTTCAAAACTTATGTTTCCAAAATTTTGTCTATACTTCATATAAACTCATTTGGAGAATGTAATAATTAATTGTGAATTTTTAGGGCTCCATTCCATTGGCCATTGGATTGACTGTTACATTGTCTCACTTGCTTTCTGTAAGTAATTTTTTGCAATCACATACTTTGTAAAAATTAAGAAACTTACATTATTAAAGACGTCTTAATAACATGGTTATGTATATTAACAGATTCCATTCACTGGAGCTGGACTCAACCCCGCCAGAACTTTGGGACCTGCCATTATGACCGGTAAATGGGACAACCTTTGGGTAAGATGAACTTCCTCTTCAGGTTGACTATTTTACGTCTATAATATTCAAAAGCAGCTTTAAATTAACGATTCTCAATTAATTTTCACAGATTTACTTTGTTGGACCATGGCTCGGCGGATCAATTGCTGGTGTTCTTTACACTGTCTTGTTTAAAGCCAAATTGGCCACGCCCACAGAAGACTTTTAAACTCAGCGTCACCTGTTACCAGATGCATTTCCCTTCTCAAATCTGTCATTATTATTTTGAGTGCATTTAAAAACGTATAAAATTTAACTTCATATTACCAACCACATACGCGTTTATAGATTTTTAGCTTTAAAAGAAGGAAAAAATATGATATTTTATGTGGAGTCAACTACTACAATACAAAATTATGTTTTAAGCTTTCTTTTTTGGAATGTGTTTCATTATGTAGTTGATAGACATCTTTTTATGTAGGTATTTTAAGTTTATTATTCTTAGTTAGTAGATTTAGTGAAAAAAGGAAAACATTTTTTAATGAGAGGATTCGCGTGTTTTATTGATTGGATTGGGGATAACTACAGTATTTTTGAGTACTATATTATGAAGAAGTTTTTATTTGAATCAGAGCTGGAACCACGATCTGAGTAATATAATTATCATTTTGAAAATTACATTTGTCTGTATAAATCATTCGCACAAGTAATAATTTACTCCAAAGTACCATAACATAAACGAAAAATTACAAGATATTTATGCAGTTTCGTTATCTTCGGTAAAACTTAAATTTTTTATGTCATTCTAATATTTTTGTTGGTTGGTAAATCATTCGCAAAGCGAATCCTATACATCCTAGTGCAGCATTGCCTTGTAAATAACTAAAATACATGTAACTTCCATAATTTTTATTGTTGTGTTAAGAAAATATGTTTAAGTGTTAAATAAAGAGTTTAAATAATACTTTTTTGCGTCAATTCTTGAAACCTAATGCATTTATTTGAACCGAATTTAAATGCATGTTATATTATCATCACTTGGTCAGTTCCATGCATTTCCGTATAGAGCGTTCAAAATATTATCGTAACATTTAGCAGTTCATGGATGTATTATTTATTTATTTTGTCCTTCACTCTTGAATTTTGGATATTCAATGTTTAAATTAATTTTAACAATGATTTACTTTCCCAACAAAATTTTGGGATTAAAAGCATTTCCTGATTTACTTAAGGATCCCAACTATGAACTTTTACTATTTACGACAATGTAACGGGGAAGTACAATACAATGCATACTGTCAAATGTATGCAAAAACAAATTGTCCATAAGCCAAAGCCACAACCAAAACATTACAAAAACTCTCCTTCAGTGTATTTGCTTTGTAGATGACTTTATTGTCATTTATCTACAAACAAATTTCTATGAGCAAACCGATAGAAATCCTAATATGGAAAAGGATGACAAAAAATTCTTACCAATATAACGCATCTTCTTTTTTGTGAAAATTATTCGTACTCCGTTTATGGGAATTCAGTAATTTACCTCTCAAATAATCAACATGTCAGATCTGTCAACATCTTTTTTGCAGGTATCTCATGTCTCACAGAATTCCGCATACGACCTCTATATGATATCTTGCCAATCAGTTTATTAGATGCCAACCGGAAACTGCAATTTCATACTTGTCCTTTAACTGCAAGGAAGTTCAACTTGGTGCAGGTTAATTACTATATATTGCTTATAATGATTGACATTAGCACAATCAAGTAAAAACATAATTTCATTCCGAATCAGACCGACATTTGATATAGCACTTAAATGTGTATAGTGCGAGAACGAGATATGCTTTCATAATTAGTACGAATCCTGTAAATGTGGATAGTATTTGCAGGTGTAAGCTTATAAAATACCAATGCAAACAGTGACACAAAGTAATGAACTGTTTAGCACGCAACTTCTTTCGGCAGGCTCATTCACTCCGAATTTTTCATGGGAATGACATGACAGCTAGCTATATATGCAATCACACTGACGCTTCGTGTTCCATAGAGGTAGACCGTGTTTTATTCATAATACCTACATCATACTTAATGTTTACATTTACAGGAAACGGAACGGTATATAACCCATTCATACACCATACAAATACACACATCGATCCAATTTCCTTTTCATAATTTAGCCGACTATACACACAATTGCCGAAATCTTACGCATACTGTATAAATACAAAATAATGTAGTTGAAATTCGGAAACAAGTGTAGAGCAGGAGATGTGTGTATTACTAATACTTTGCTGGAATGGCTTGTTGCTTCTATCGATCGTGTTAAAAACATGGAGCAAGATGTGAAATTTTTCATGTATTTTAGCAAAACCGGAACTTCGCAAATACCATGCAACTGTGCCCACGGAAAACTAGGCTGCAACGCAACATTGTTTTGTTGTTCCTGACCCATGTAGGTCAGTACGGTCCATCTGTATTTCCTCAACACATGGAAGTAACATCTGTGTCCATCCATCGGAATATAATTTGATTTAATATGTGCATTAATTTTAAGTTTGACAAAAGAATTTTCATCGCATAATCTTGTGCTTTTATATCCTTCCTCAAAATTGTGTTGTAAAAACCAATGGTTTTTGTAAATGATTTTGTTTTCATACACTTGAACAGTAATTTCTTACCAAAAAAATACATATTTAGATTAGAAATCAGAAACAGTTGTAAACCAAAATGCCTTGTTCAAGACGGGAAACACGATACAGCACTCCAAAAGACACAGGTAAGAGATATATCCAACTTTTTATTGCTGCATTATAGGTTAAAAATGGAAATATGCTTAAATAAGCAGATGCAAACTAAACTTTATTCTTCCTTCTTGCTAACATTATATACTTACTTATTATTAACGTTCGCATATATATCCTGAATGGTTATTTGCCTGCCATTGAGAATTATAAAGTGCACAATCAAGCTCATTATATATATGGTGCTGTTTATCGCGATTGAAAATTTGCCAAGTGATCTGAAAGACACATTATTTCTGTATCCTTATCAAATTACTTGTGTCAAATCTAGTCCAGAATATCAAGAAATAGAAGTTCCTCATTTACGGAATACATAATATATATATCTGCGTGAGTGCGTGCACTACTATCTATATATACAAAGTAGAAACAAGTGTAAAACTAAATTGGAGTCATAAATTATAAATAATATGTATGGCCAAGTTTTGGAAAACATTCTTTGTTTTTATAACGAAGACAGAAACCTGTCATTTAAAAAATGATTAATTCCTCTTTATATTACTACTTATACTTATATATATGCTTTTCAAGAAAAATTAAAAATGATTTAGCCTTCAACTGACTTAACTACAGACAAAAGTTTTTATTGGCTGTCTTCTAAAAAGCTAAAAAGTGATGCATTGATGTACGTACAGTTGACAGTGTACAGAGGGGGAAATGTTCACCTCTCATCATATCATCCTATATGGGAACTGTCCTATCCACACCAATATCGATGAAGACTTTTTAAATGCTATCGCCATCGCCTGGTACAGTTTACTCATGCAACAGCCCAACTGCCAATATATCTCTCTTGACCTTAATAACTATGTTACACATTGACTTGGCTCAGGTTTTTTGGTCAACTCAACATTTTTTGGAAATGTCACCCATCATCATTCTAACAATCTCACTCTTTGTAACATTCCTCTCTACTTTGTTATTATCTTCATCGTCATCATCATCATCAACAGTCATCAGCTCAGCATATAATTGGCTCCTTTATCGTATTAAAAAGCTCAACTTTATGGTCATTTTCCTTAACGGTCATGTGATGTGGTGAAGCGATGTGAACCGCTTCCTACATCCACACATCTTATAGTGTTTTTCATGTCTAGAAACTATAGACATCCACATCCACCTTTTTGCACACTCTAACTTGATTAGATTAGCAATGGGATGTTGATGATGATTATGATAAATACATATTACAAGATTACGATAGTTTCGCGTGATTAAGTCAAGTCAGAACAAGATGAAAAGCCTTGTTCGCTTGTTTACACCAATAATCCACCTGACATTTAAATGATCTTAAGTAGCAGATGAGGACCTACACTACAGTTGGGAGAGTAGTGTGGTGATGGGATAGTTAATATATGCCAGCTCTTAATCAAATTAATTGCCATGCATTGCCTGAGACCACAGACAACCAACGAGTAAAAATTATTATGGAAAATAAAGAGCAAAGTATTAAATGTTGTGTTTCGCAGGGGAGCTAGTAACTTTGTAACTTCCTATTCCATCTTCATGAAACCGCCGCAATGGCTCGCTAATATAATGGAAATAAAAGCTTCTCATGTTCTCATCACCTAGAGAGAGAGGTTCATTGTGGTCATTTGACGTTGAATTAGGAGTAAGCATAGACCTCATGAATTTGTTTTTCACAAAAGAATTATTGTGCATAGGCAAGCACCGACTCTGTCAAGTTGACAGTCGCATGCTTGAGTTTTGAGATGAAACAAAAGAGTTGTTATTTTGTCATTTTTTCTCTCTCTCTCTCGAAGATGATTCATGATCATGGCAAATTGCCTTGACAGTTGGGAGGTCATTCTAGTGAAACACAATCAGAAAAAGCGATCACCTCTTTTGCACCTGAAGCATCTGATCAGTTAATGTTAGGGTCTTTATACAGTGGATAGAGAGGATGATGATTTTTGGAATGCCTGCAGGAAGGAAGACGAAGACAACAAGTCAATTCTGAAAGATGACATTTTCGTTCGACTTTTACAATCTCTAAGGTCAACTTAGCGGATAAATGTCGAGACTTAAAAGCTTTTCTCACATGTACACAAAGGATCACACCGTCATACAAAATTTATTGGTGTCTATATATCCACTCTATTCTAACACCACATTTTGTTATTCATTTCATTTTCTTTTTACAAACACGCTAACATAAATTTAAATAGAATGATCATCTTCATAGGAATTTGTCAAATGGAGAGTACAAAATGTGATCAAGAGTAATTGAATTTGGAACACGATGTATCAATTGTATTTGTGTGCATGATGCTGCATGCCACATTCATTATTCTCACTGATTTATGGATCTGATATGAAAAATGTCAATTACTCGTCAGAACAAGACTATATATGAGTGTATTTGTGTATAGCATTCCTTTCGCTTGTTAAACGCACTCTCAACTCAGTAAAACTATTCAATTTCCAAGTGTTACGCGTGGACAATAAGGAAGACGTTACAAGATGCATTGTTGATTAACCCAAATGGCTTCTTCGTGAAATGATCCAAATTGATTGCAATCGATGAGTAAAAGAGTAAATTGAAATAAATTCGTAATTTTTGATAACTTACTTTGACAAAGGAAGGAATTCATTAAAAATGTTGTGAATAAAAGTATTTGCTTCAATAAACTCTCAAGGACGAAGAGCCACAATTGATTTAGTCAATACTGAAGACGATTCCCATGGTCAAAATACATTCTTATATAGAGTTACACAGTCTCCCTATAATTTATTTAGTGGTCTTTTTAATATGCTATCCATTTTCACTTACTAATTAGTGGTGCAATTTTCTGTCTGCTAATAGTAATAGGAAATGAAAAATTATAAAAATTTCTCCTAATTAGCAAGTTTTCCTTCCGAATATAATGACTCAATTTTGGAATTCGATAGTCAATAACATTCATAAGTACATTTTTACTTGAGCGTTGCTTGTATTCCTCTTCTTTTGAGGAAGTATCACAAAAGCCAGTGTCACCTTTTATCAGATGGGCACATGATTTTTTCCTTATATATTGAACCTTGCACTACAACTCTTATTATTTGCCCCTGGCCCTTATATTGTATTGTAATTGTACTGTTTTGAGACGTGCACCTTAATAACAAATTAGAGACAGATACAATTGGTTAGAAATTCTGTAACAAATGAATTAGCTCGATATATAGACAATATGTAGAAATATTGTCGTACTTACAATGTATTTGAGGGTATTAGAGTCAGAATACCAAACAAAAAAGCCAATTTAGAATGTAAAGCTCACATTACTTACTCAAAATGGACTAGGGATTAGATACTAAGTTGGATATTGATATTATATTAGTTTAAAAACACATTTTACATGATTTCTCAGAACTTGTCACCAAAATATTTTTACCTTTTGGTGTCCTGCTCAGTAGAAGTCCTAAAAGAAGTGCCTTGGAAAGAAGCACCTTTTAATCTTTTATGCATACTTACATATATCTGTGGCAACGCTACCATCTGCAATCTGTGTATACAAAAACGACAACCGATTCAGATAATTCACAAGGTTCATAGGTTTATCCTTTTCGTATGCAAATAAGGAACACTTATGAAGCCACTATATAAATATGCAGGTTTCAATATTTTTCGTAAACTGACATGTATGGTAATGGTACCTACCCCAACCGCAATACAATACTAGTTTGTAACCCTTGGGTTGTGTAAGAAATTCTAATAAATAACTTCATTTCTTCACCAAACCATATCGAAGTATAATGTTAAAAGCACAGCCAGAGCCAAGAGTCAAGCACCATTTAACTAAAAATTTTGAGCGACAATTATCACTTTTATTGGAATATATTAAGTTGTACTACTAATTAAAAAATGTCAACAACAGAAAATAAAGAAGAAAGCTGGCATAAATGTGGCATATGTAGCCATTACTTGAGAGCAAATATGTACAGGCGTCACTTTTTACTAAAGCATCAAACGGAAGTACAAACCAGGTAAAGTAACTAAACAAATGTTTAGAAAGAAACTACTTATACAAGCAAAATTTAATTGTAAATAATTATTTATTGGTTTGAATTAAATTGTAGGGACAATATAACTCCGAAACAGGGAACGTTAGCCTTTTATACTCAGGCCGTACCTGCAGCAGCAGCTTTTTTCCATAATTCCCAGTGTATCGTGAAAGTGGAAAGAAAAACAATTGTTTATTTACCATTAGCTGGCACTGATGATAGTGAAGAAGAAAGTGTTAATGAGAACCCTTCCAGTCAAAGAAATCCACAGCAAAGTTACAATTTTAGTGTCAACTCGGCCGGATATGATTCCGAGGCTGACCAATCCTATCAAGATCAAGGTAAAATGGCAAACAGCATGACCACAAAAACGACTCAAGACACATTGCCCAAAATTCCTTCCAATACCTCAAATCAGGCGAAGCAAAAGAGAAAGGTTAAAATATTCACAAAGAAGTAAAAAGTTTATGAAAAAGATGTACCAACTAAATGCGTCAAGTGTCTTGCCAAATTTCCTAATCTTGCACGTGCCAAAGATCATCAAGTAAAATGCAAGGTTCGACCAGAGTGCAAAATTTGCCACAAGACATTCAGAGCACATACAGTTCTAGTACGTCACAATAAAAGCCATTCTGAAATAAAAGAGTACCTCTGCGTATTTTGCAACAAGCTTTTCTCCGGTTCGACAAAATTGCAAGAACACATCATTGTAATTCACACCAAGGAACGTCCTTTCAAATGTAACACTTGTGAACGTCTCTTTCCTCTTGAAAAGCACCTGAAGCAGCACAGTCGGATTCACTCCGATAAAACATACTATGACTGTCCTCATTGTGATAAAAAATTTAAACAAAACGCAAGTCTCTACTATCATCTTAAGCAATTTCACTTAGGAGGTGCAGCAGCGATGAAAAAAGTTTGCTGTAGCGTTTGCAACACAATGGTTACTGCCAACGGTTTAAGAAGGCACATTCAATCAAAACATACTGGCGAACGTCCATTTCAATGTGACATTTGTAAACTAAAATTTGCTCGTCAAGATCAGCTTAAATGTCATAGCAGAGTCCATTCAGATAAAACTTATTATAACTGTTCGGAGTGTGGCGAAACGTTCAAATTTTTGGCAACATTAAACCTCCACATTGAACAAGCGCACACTTCTGAAGAGAATCGAAGAAAGTTTCACTGCACCCATTGCAAGGAGAGTTTTGTATCGAAAAACAAATTAGAAACTCACAAAAGCCAAGCTCATGGCATACAAAGGTCCATGAATTTTGAGTGTCTCTTCTGTGGAAAAAAGATGCATAGTTCAACCTCTCTCGAAAATCATTATCGCATGCATTTACGAGAAAAACCGTTCATTTGCAAGATTTGCGGAAGCAGTTTTGATCAACGTTCCAATTTCAACTCACATATGAATATTTACGATGAAAGTTATCAGAAACCATTGGGTTGTGACAGATGTCCTAGAAGATTCGTAGATAAAGGGCAGTTAGCTGTGCACCTCAAAATCCATGATGACATTAAAGACATTTTTTGTGAACTGTGCGACAAAGCTTTTCGGAGCCAATACGCACTTCATATGCATATAAAAAAGCATATTGAAGATAGGCCTTATAAATGTAACTATTGTGGCAAAGCTTTTAAGTTCCAAAAAAGCTTAAAAACTCATGAAATGTTGCATCGAGGAGACAAACCTTATGCGTGCGAGGTTTGTGGGAAATCCTATACGCAAAGAGTTAATCTAAATTCACATCGAGAAAAATTTCATTAACGCTCTGCCGATTGAACGCCACTCTAATCTAACCACGCGTTCTAATGCGCAAGGGTCAATCCAAACTTAAGTTGAAGAAATGGGAATTTCTCAATCAAATCAAATTCAAATCAATTTATATTTTGTTATTTTATTTATTGAAATTGTATTTGCGTAAAGTGTATAAACAATGTAATATATTTTAAAATTTACCGTCTCCAATAAATTTAAGTCTGCTTAATCATTGCAATTAAGATTATCACGTTTTGGATGAGTTACTTAACACATTTAAGAAGATGCATGTAACTTTTTGAATATATTGGTGCTCACACTTTTATAGTTTGTTTAGGATTCACGATTCACATTTACCATTAGGGATAACTCATCACTCGAATTATCATAATGTTGAATATTGAATTGAATATATACCTAAGTTATACGAAATTGAATAAAATTATTTTCTTGTAATTAAATTAAATCCCTCCTCAATGTTTATATACGATATCATTATATATTATTCATTATCGGCAATTACTACTGGTTTGATTATACCAATTGTGATTAAGATTAATCCCAAGGGACAAACAAGTGCATTTCTACGTCAATTTTTCATCTAAAGTCACCACACACACCATTCACCTGATTCACCCAAGGCACTATTAATTGTGATGTTTTGTAACGGAATTCTGTTTCAATCTTTCATCCCATTCTTTCTTAGAAAACGTGATACTTGCTAAGTAATTAATTTTTATTTTGCCACCAAACACTTTAAGACTTCATCATTTGCAGTAAAAGTGACAAACATCAACCTTGATAATGATTTCTACAGCTTCCACTCAAATTAATTGTTCAAGCTACAAAACTAAGAAAGGTATAAAACCTAGAATGATTAGTCATTTTTTGTAGCATTTTTTTCAAGGAAGAATAAAATTAATTATCATGCATCCGGAGCTCATTATCACACTTCAAGAAGGGTGACTTAATCATTATGAAGGTTACTAATTATACTATATAGCTCCTAACTTTGACTTCAGGTAGATATTTAGAGAGTATTACCAAAAACTCTTTGGTTCACTGACAACTCTCAAGTCCTCTCTTAAAAACTACACCGCAGTTGGTCTCATTAAACATGGAAAATTTAAAGTATTTGGTCACATATATGTAAATGTACCTTGATTTAATTCTGCGTATTACATAAATTTAAAATTTTCAAGGGTATATTGTTGTGATATGCTTATTACTACACTAGAAAATTGCAAAGGTGCAAAAAAGGTTTAAATAATCTTATCTTTCTTCTCGATTTTTTTTACATAGACACGATAATGACCTGCATAAATGTGTTTACATTGAAATAAAATAATCACATGTTTAGCAGCAAGTACAGGTATTTGTGCACCATTAAATAAGCTCGCGTTGGTCAGAATTCACATTGAAATTGCCAACTGATAATTGGTGCATTTTGGGAGTTTGCCTATTATGCATTTTACACGCTTGTTCAAATCATCTGGTTCAAAATGTATTATTCGAAATCCTTCTTCTGCATCTGTTAAACATCTCTATACCCAATTCCTGTTAGAGGGCCTGAAGCTCATCAATCTCCTTTCTTGATTATGAGTCCTTGACTGGTATATAGTTTGCTGACAAAAACAGTTGTATGCACTTCACCATGTTGATTTATATGCTTGCATCTTTTGACTCTCAAGATGTTGGTGAGCGAGGCGAGCGGATGCTGAAAATGTGAAATGTTGTAGTGGAGGACCACCGACCACCTTCACATTTTCTCTGTTAATTGCTCAAGCTAAATTCAAAATACGACGACTTTCTTGTATGCAGATGACGAACACTTCTGTTATGTTTCATCTGTCAAATCAAAGCGATGATGAAAATCTTCATATTGAAAATGAAAATGCTGAAGACAATATATATATTTCTCAATTTCTACAACTTCAGAATTTGAATACGCAAGTTACATTCATTTTCGAAAATGCTTGCTTGTTACTTGCATACAAAAGACACCTTAAGGACTACTTTATATTATATACTCTTGTCTTGTCAGTCTCCTCATTTAACTTTGATAAAATACAGAGATTTGTGCTCGGAATAAGAAATCTTTTTCATGAATCAAAATCAGATATTTTTTTTGCATTAGCGCATGATTGAAAGCAAGCAGCAAAATATTTTTTTTGTAAATGTGAGCTGTGAGCTACCTATAATATTACGATTGATGTGATGTGATCAAGCAAAAGTTGTGGGAAAAGTGTGCGACGTGTTTTACAAGAGAATGATCGCAAGTTGGGCATGTTTGATAGGTAAATAACATTCTGCATGCCTTGCGCTTACCTGCATTAACTTTACATAAAACTACTAGTATGAAATCTTAAACATTCGAATAGGCAAAAAGCAACTAGGAAGTTGATCTAAGCATATATAAATAACTTTTATATGCATAGCATGACGATCTCTTTCTAGTTTTATTGAGATTGAACAAAGCAGAAAAGGCGATGGGCACATGTTATAATATGCAACAGCAGCAGCAGGCAAATAATGTTTGTAGGTAATGTATAATGTCCTAATGCGAAATGAATATTCAGGTGTCTTTTTGCGGTACCCTTTTTCCCTTTCTTGCTTATGTCTTTTGGGGGACCTTATACCTGTGGTATACTTGAGGTAACAACGTGATGACTTTTTTTTTGGCAAAGTAAATTACGTTTCAGGTGATGGTGGAGGGGGGAAGTACGTGTGCGTACAGTATAATCAAAGTCCCACCAAACGTTACCAAGATTTTCATCATGTTTCTCATCATCCGTATCGTGAAAAAGTCTCTCTCTCTCTCTCTTGATGATATGGTATGCTTCTGGCTTTAATGATGAGGCTGCTTGGTTCAATGATCAACAATTTTCTTCCTTGAGAAATAAGTACACACATTTATACTTTCAGTTTTTCGAATGTGGAGGAGAGAAACGTCGCATTCGTGAACTTGAGCAAGGACAGTTGGTTGGAAGAACTGAGTTTAACTACATCTAATACGTTTTTTAAATTTTCAGTAATGCCTTCTTTCTATCGTCTGTCTTTTTGTCTTTAAAACAAGAGACTCCATTAATAGAAGTTTTCGTCGTTTCCATTAACACGTTTTCTACTTCACGCACTGTCACCTTCGCCTTTCCTTCAGTAACATTTATACCTTGGGGCACTATAAACTAGACTGAGTGGAAAGTTTCCCCATTTGTAATATTTTCCAATCATTAATCATCGTGTAGGACTGATTGTAATAGTTTCTCAGCGTCACATTCGAGGAAAAATATCAGTCAACAGTGAAAACAGGAGTTTAATTGAAAACTCAGCTGAAAAATAAACTAAAACTTTTGTCACTTTTGAAACTTTTAAATATTTTTCGCTGCATTTACCCAGTGTCGTACTGCAGTGATTGGATTCTAAAAACAAGTGCTCTCTCAAAGTTTTAAAAGACAATTTTTCTTCGCTTAAACTAAATTAAAATTAAACGATTTAAAGCAACAATACGTTCCAGGCTGACCTTCAATTTTCCTGATTCACAGCTATACAAGATATAACGATATAATCTATAAAGCTAAAATAGTGAAAATCGATTCTATTTTCATCCCTTTATCATCATCATGGTCCATTCTATGGCTTCTATTCGAGGTTAGTATCGTAATAATATCGTATACTTAACTAAAAAGTTTTACGGAGTTTTGTATGGTTGATTGTTTACTGATCCCAAGCGAGGGAGCAGTTTGAGAATTAATGAAGTGCAACACAATTAATCTCACCCGAGTTTATATCTTGTTATTAAAGAATTACATAACGAAATAGAATATTTATTAGCCAGCTTAAGTGATCGTTGTAGCAT
>JAANSM010000415.1:0-29445 GCA_036850725.1 Orchesella villosa | reverse complement strand
ACATCATATTACACGGAATGCAGAATACAATAGATGATATAAGTTGATGCACGAAAGTATAAAGATTCATGACGGCCCTTTTGGATACATAAATCCTTCCTTACTTCACCCCAGACCCCAGCTAACTCTCTAAATAAACACGTGCCTGTGCCATGCCCTTAGGAAAAGAAGTAGCAGTCATAATTCTAAGAAAATGAGTCATGGGATACTTTTTTATAAACAGAATGAATTTTAAGTATGTATAATCGACTTTTTATAATTTATTTTTGTAACTTTTTCTTGGTAAAACATTGTATGGTATTAAAAAGTATTAGATGTACAACAATAGAATAAGAGCTTAAATAAGCTGATTTAACTGGAATATTGGTGGACAGAGCGTACGACGTACGAGCGACATATACGTACACAGAGCTGAGAAAGCACTGCACTTGGGCTTTCGTAAATTTTTAGATAAAAATCGAAATAATGTATTCTTTGGGAATGTTGAAATTTTTCCGGTAGTTGGCTTCCAGAGATGAACCTTTCATTAATGCCCGAAGAAAAATGGATGCATGTAAGTGACGCATAAATTGCATCTTCGAGTAATTATGCTTTACCATTGGTTTTAAGTGGTCCATGCTTGTGTTTCATCATCACAGGAATTTTGCTCTCATTCTCATCTGCTCCTCCAAGTAACAACTCTCTCAGGGCTTCAGTTCAATTAACAAGTAGCGGTTTACAAAACAAGACCGCCATGAATTCCAGCCCGTGTCATTTAGACATGACCTACGCAGCGTCAGAAGAACCTAGAAAGTCAAAAAAAGAATCAAAAACAGGAAATACCTTCTGTTGAAACAAGAAACCAATTATGATCGTGTATTGGGATCAATGGAATGCATTTATAAAATCTTTATTTAGACATGACCTACGCAGCGTCAGAAGTACCTAGAAAGTCAAAAAAAGAATCAAAAACAGGAAATACCTTCTGTTGAAACAAGAAACCAATTATGATCGTGTATTGGGATCAATGGAATGCATTTATAGAATCTTCAGGTTTCGGGTTTAAAAAATTTCAACAGTTAAAAAAGGAATCAGTCAAAAATGTCTTTCGTGACTTTTTACCCATTTCCACATAAATTTTCTTGTAGTGCCCATTACACATTCATGCTTAAGCTCTGGACGGTGGCATTGCGGTAGGCATGAGATGGAACTTCACGCATTTTACAAAAGGAAACGAGCAAGTGCCTCCTCATATGATGACTTAATATATCGTGTGTCATGAGCTGAAAATATGTATGCCATATAATAAGCTTTGGTCCTTTAGAGTTTTAACGGACGGGACAGAAACAGAAAAGATTACTTTGCTGTCAGGTTACTTGAGAAGCTGTTGTAAAAATAGAGATGAATACTTTTAATGGTGGTTGGTTGGTTTGGTGTGCTAAGAAAGCCAACTAGCAATAATGTCTAGACGGAAAATGAGGCAAGAACAAGGGGCTCATTGATGATTGAGAGCCTTTAAGAAAATAAGAAGGGGCAAATGAGTAATTTCGTTTCTTGTTGAATCCTGCTTTCGGGTCGGTTCCCTCACAGTTAGCAAAGTTGTTAGCACGACTGCCCAAAATTGGTGAGCAAACCAACCAAGTAAATTTTTCAGTTGACTACTTGTTCAGCCTCTTGCTGAAGAATGCATATCGCCCTTTTCACAGTATATAGATATATATTGGTATTAAGGGAATGTTTTTGGAAAGGCCTTATTATTACGGTAGTTATATACCTACTTAGGGTACGTGTTAAGTTGCTGGCACCTCTCTAGTTGAATCAATTTTACACCCTTTTTCCANATTATTACGGTAGTTATATACCTACTTAGGGTACGTGTTAAGTTGCTGGCACCTCTCTAGTTGAATCAATTTTACACCCTTTTTCCACGGTATTGATTCAACTTCATATTGCTCTGCTACTGTCTACAGTCGCCATTATATATTGCTCAATATAATAGAAACAATATATTATTTGTATGAAAACAAAATCAAACCTGCCATTTATATTCTGCTAAATTAAAGTTCTTTTATTTATTTCAGGATTTACTTTCAGCTTTAACAACCGCTAAGGTTCAAGAGCTAGAAATGCAATTAAAGAACAATAATAGTAAGTAAGGCTTCTCTTTTAAAAAAGCAGTATTTGAAACATTCGTTTAGATGGACGATTTTTCAGAAACGTCATTAGCTTTATCTCATCAAGATTGCTTTTTTAGAACCGAGCGTTTTGGTTTATTTACAACGGAAGGATTTTTAACCGACATTCAATAAGACACTACAAAAATTACGATCGTATTATATATCTTTCCGATACCTCCAACACTGATGTTGATATCGTAATTCCATCATTCCCCTCGTCATCATTAAAATGGATGCTTTAAAAGTTTTTATCTAGCATTTGGGGCTAATTGACGCATTTTCTAATTTCAAGATTGCATTTTTAATCCCATCTTTACAAGTCACTTTTTAACAACTTGGAAATAAGTACACTTTACCACCATGATAACAAACTGACCCTCCCGAATCTGCTTTCAATTAAGTGCATCCTTTAAACCCAGCCTTTAAAGCTTCCCACTTTTCTCTTTGCTGGAAAATATCACACACAAATTGAAATATTCATCTATATACCAAGATTCAAGATACAATATTTGTTGAATTTTAATGTAAATGTACACATATGGTTCTCAAGAAAAAGTCTAGAATTTCATTTCTCAGTTTGTGTCCAAACACATAAGATCCCTCCAGTCTTGGGATAATAAATGGTCTCCTTGTTTCTCCAACAAGACTTAAAACATTTTCTATTTAAAAAAGTTCCAATTTCACTTGTGAGTCTAATTTCTGATATATGGAATGCATTTGAAGAAAACCAGAAATCATTTGTAGACCTGCCGCTTTCCATTCCAGTGCGTAAGATATCGTTATATTTATTCAGTAACAAGTGGGGTTATATTATCACTCACAGTATTTTGCTTAACATTCACATGTGCATGTTCGCTTTTTGTTTGAATACTTTTCCCCTACATCTCAGATGGTGAGAGCAACTAAATTTTGAAATATTATGGTGGATGTCATAAAGTGTAAATATATATAAGATCAGTTTTTGCTGACACGGTGAAGTCATTTTTCTGACAACCTCAATGTTACTTATCACTGATGCTCATAATGCACATTTCAAGTATTATGATACTCTCCAGACAAAAAAGAACCTTTTTACGGTTTGTGTTAACTGCTCACACTCTAATTACCACGCTTGTTGAACCCCATCCACTTTCTTACGTAGTAAGTTGAGACTTGCCAAGAAGACTATGTTAATGGCTTCGTTAAATGGAATGCAGCCCCCACATATCATGCTCTGCCCTCAACATACCAACTTTTTAACTAGCTAGTAATGCCTTGCCGAATCTAATTAATGAATGTTTGACGCGCTTGATCGCATCACGTAACATCTTTTTCATTTTTTATTGTCGACTGCATGACATCCTCAAAATCTTGGGACACGAAAGGGTATATGACATACGACAATTCAATCAAGACAAAAAGTAACGGAGTGTAATTAAGTGTAAAAGTATAAATAGCTCAAAGCGTACTCCGAAACAAAACATGCTCATCCACATAATCTAATTGAATAGCAATCAACATTCAAATAACTAAAAGTATCATTTTTACTTCCGTGTTCCTTCAAATCGTCCTAAAATTATATGTATTGCTTTGAACTTCTATGACATTTAAAATTTAAAACCAACCATTTCCTCTCTTTTACATTTAACGCTTCATTTGCGTAAAGTTTTTCAGAGTGAATCAATCAGTTGCGGATTTCCACTATCGTTAACTGAAGTACCAAAGAGCCGGAAGTTTTGGAAAAGCAGATGATTATATAAATCGTTAATCTCAGACGGAAGGTCCACTTCAATTTAAAAGATTCTACTTTTTAAGTCCTATATTTTAGTTGCATTGCATTACCCATAAAGAAAGCAGCTCATCCATGAATCCTGCATTGCAATGTGTTCCGTGTTTTTCATACAAACATACACATAAACAGATATTATAAGGTTTTACGATCATTAGTCAATTTTCATTTCATTATCCGAATGTAGTTTTCTTTCAGAATTTAGGAAATACAACCTCGGAAGTTGACAAAAAAAGATAATGCTTCTTATGTATTTCACACTTTACGAAATAAAGTATCAGAATACAATTGAATTGAGCGCTCCAAAATCTAACTTCCTCTCTTTTATTCTCTCAAAATTTTCGAAAACGTAACCATTTAATTTTGAATAGATTAGTGGGATGGATATTCTAGCCCAATTCTGAGAGCAAATCTTAAAATACAAAGTTTCTTACAGTTTAAAATTGAATAATAGGCTTACTTTACTTGAATTGTTACATGTTTCCTTCAAAATACATTTGAAATGAAAGAGCCTATATAAAATGTATATGCTTGCATTTTACCTCTATTCAGCTCTACTTTAAAAACCAAGAGTATTGTTACAACTTGTAAATGTAATTTAAACCTCATGAAAACTTTCTTGGCTTTGTAATAGCCTTTCATTGTTGTTATGTATTCAACAAGAAACCTGAGTGTCATTTACAATCAACCTCCACTGTGGCTTATATTGAAAATGAAATGAATGTATAAAACTGGTACACATATTATTACAACAACCAACGTGTATACCTCTGCTCTGAGTATAACTTGAATTTTACAACAGATTTTAAAGGAGATGAATACATTTTCGGGTCATTTGTCTACCCGACTTGACCCCTCTTTATGACTCAGTAGCAATGGTTGCAGCCTTCTGCCACCCATCCGGTACCGCCCAGGTCACAAAAGTGTTTCAGAGGTGGTTCTTCATATGGTTTCCCTCAAACCGAGTCATTGTGCTGCTAAAAATCTGCCACTCATTCCCGAGTTCTATACATTTAAGCACATGGATTACTACGGGTTTTAGGACTTTTACTAAGCAAAGATTGGAAATCGGGAATTTTTAAGAAATTTACATTCATCTTTTTTTATAAAATGGGAACGTAATTTAATCATGATTTATGTTGAGTTGCGCTCACAGACACTTATTACGAATGCACGTTGAATGTACCGCACTCACAAATTCCTGCATCTACTAATAAATATTTTCTAATCCTATAATGCTTTTTTCTTCTTTGAATACGTGGGCCTTGCCCTGCATTTAAAAATTGAATACGTCTATCATAAAATTTTACTGATGTATAATGTATAGCCTCTGCCATTGGAAAAGGACGTTCCCATTACTTATTTCTCTAACAAAAGCAATAACAATTGAGCATACGCTCGGACCTCCGCTCCTAGCACGCTACTCTCAATTCATGTAACAATTGAACAAAAGTGGAAAACTGACATACAGTACTTTGTAATGGAACAATAATTTTCTCATTTAAGTTACCATGTTTCAAGCCATAGTTCACGGCTTCTTATGCGGATCATATCGACCGAAACCGAAACCAATACAAAATAAAAGAAACTAAAGGGAAATATAACCAAAGAAAAAAAAAGCTGTATATCCAATGATCCATTTCTTTTACACCTTCACAAATACCATGTTTCATGTTGGCCACTTGTTTATTGTTTGTTGGTAAAATAAGAAACTTCTCAAAACTCTCATGTATTTCTTATAGTTTGCTTACAAGACGCATGTTAATACTTTAAGCCTCCGTAAATAAATTACTTTGTGTTTGAATGAGTGCAACTGTGTAGCTATGCTTTACTTAAATCAATTCACTTGAAAAAGGCATGTGAGTACAAGGTTTTTCATTATTCCTTTTCAATCTTTGTCATCCACATAAAAATTCCTTTTTTCTAATTGAAATGCCTCTTTGTAACGCTCGTGATCCATCAATATCTGTCTGGAACAATTATTAACGAGCCTACTTCAGGAATAGGAGGAAAGCTTCAATGAAAGCTATACAAAGATTTTTTTTAAATTGTAAAATGCCTTCATGAAAATACTCAAAAACAGATTTAATGGGAGTTACAATTGTGGCAAAAGGTAGCACATTTGTTGAGGATGAGCAACGCGTTCACACCACACCTTGTGATATTGTGAACATGGATTTCTGTACATGTGAAAATTGGTGAACAAAATGACAGACAGAAGTATGCAACAATTAAACTGCGACTGGAACTTTGAGCAAAGGTCTCAGCAATGCCTATGAAAAATGATGATGAGAGCTAAAAGTAATTACACACACCAGATAAATGGTTGATGTCACTCTAAAGTGGTTTAGAAAACAGAATCAGATACCATTTCAGAAACAGATATTGCAGTCGATATGAATCAGTTATCAGTTCTTTGGTAGCATAGATTTTAAATCATGGATTCACTCTTCCTAATGCTGAAATATATATGATTAAGCATGCATTTATTATGACAAGGAAGTCCAAAATGTATAAGCTACGTCATTATGTAACTGCATCAACTTTAATGTTGAATCAGAGAGGTTTTTTATTTCGCTACTAGATTTGGATTTAGATGCTCCTTTAATAGCTTCTTATTATGACCACTTACGAGAAATGTTTTTGTCCAGACTTAATCTCGGGCTAGATTTTGTATTGGAGTGTGTGGTGGCCAACATCAATTCAATCCAGGCTTTATCAAAAAGCCACACAGAGAACTCTTTTTTTCTTCCATATCAATCATCGACCGACTAAGATTCTCTGTACAAGCTGAACTCTTTTCTCTGCCACTAATAATATTGTAGGAGGGTGAACGATATATTGCATCATCTGGCCTGTTTACAGAGTTAATGTTCGATTGAGTAATTCCCTAAAGAATTCTTACATGCTCGATTACAGTAGTGTTACAAATGAACACATCTTCTTCTAAACGGCTAATATAATCCTGCAGCTCCCCATTAATGAGCTAATAATCTTTTCCTTTCCTTTCTACCACATACTTTTCCTTTTTATTAGTGTTGCCTTCTCACTACTGTCTTCCATCAAAAATTTTTAACAACCGGGCTTTGGCAGTTGTTTTGGACTGAGCGGAGCCAACTGAATAAGAGCTGTGTATAAATTCTCCTCGTCATATATTACTGAAGACTTGAAGAGCCTTTGTAATATACTCATATATAATATCTCCAGCAAATATTTATTCCATCAACAAGAAAGGGGGTAATTTTAACAGTTTAAAAGATTGTGAAAACTCATTTGGAAAATGCGGAAAGGTAGCAATCAAAACTGGTAAGCCTAATCATCCCTACAATGGTCAAAGTGGATGAGAAAGCTCTTTTCCTTGCATCCTCCTCCGTCAACTTCACATCTTAACCAGCCTTGATGTAATATGATGTCAGTCAATCGTACTTCTTTGGAGGTACACCATATACATTATAGAGAAGCATTCAGATGGATATCCGACGGGTAGGTCGATCTCCAAGGTTAGACTCCCTTATGTGCTTCTTTGGAGTTCCAGCATCCCTCCATCAAGATGTGGCCACCGCACTGACAAAATAGAAATGCACATTTGCTTGCCGACTTGAGTCCCCATAAAACGTGGCAGTTTTATGGCACATCTTTTGCAAGGCCGCAGTATGATGCATGGGCTTGATAGAAGTATCATAAAAACAGAATCGTGATGTGGTTAAACACTGCTATCACAACACAACTTCCTTACAAAGTGAAGCAGAGTATGATATGAGTAGAAATTTTAAGAATAAGATGCACACGGCGATTGCCATCATTAATTTAGTTTATTGTAAGCCTAGAATATTCATTTAAATATTAATTAAGTGCTGAATATGCATACTAAGCACTTTTTTCTGTATTTTGATGCTGGAAATTTTCAAGGGAAATGAGTAAATTATTCAAGTCATCTCACCCGTCCTACATGTAGACATTGAATTGTTTGTAGTTTTATTATAATACTAAATCTATTATGCTGTATCATCCCAGGACAATCCCTGCTGCATACGCATTATTTTGTTTTTCTTTTATGTTTTCAGGTTAATTATTTTCTTATTTTACATTAAAATGCTTAATATACTATCAGACTAATTTTTAGGTGGTCATGGACAAAGGGAAAGCTATATAGATGGATGTAAATCAGTTTTCCAAATGTACATTTCGGTTGAGTTACCTCTGTTCTTCTCTATTAAGCTAAAAAAGCCCTCCAAACTAGCAATTACTCGCAGTCTTGTCGACTCACTCTGATTTGATATAAAAGGAAAAGGATCGTGAAAAGGTAGTTATTTCTTTGAAAAGGAAAGAAAAGGAGCAGAGGTAAGCCAGCGCATTGCCCATGCCATGCCCATTTAGCTGACATGACAAGAATCGGGAGGTCTGAAAAGACTTACGCATACACAATAATAATAATAATACATTACGCCAGAACGGTTTTTCTACCGCTCTTCTTGTGATCTGAGTCCCTTTTAAAAGGAAAATATATATTTTTCAGTCCCCATCTCACAATGAAAAATATCTACGAAACAGACTACACAAAAGGAAAGCAGAGCTTGCTCTTTATATTATTGTGTTTATTGGGTATACATTTAGCTCAATTTATGAATCTTTTGAGAATTCAATGGAGAGCTGATGGAACATTTTGTTAGCCACTTGTTAGTGTGAGGTAAGCGATCAGCCTTTTCTTATTGAGCTTTTGAATAGAAGCTCGTGTATGGATTTCCACCCTTGTTTCCCACTTATCTCCTTCATTGCCAGCAATTACAAATACTGAGTTTTACAAGCATACCTCAAAGAATGTGTGCCAAACATGTTTTGAATATATATTTGTTTGTCAAAAAAATGATGGTGACAAGATACGACGAGAGATTTTTCATAAATTGGGTAAATATGTACATAAATATAAGCAAGAACATATAGATAAGCTACTCATGTTTCGTGTCAAGTTCGTCAAGTGTCCTTTTTGTTGATTAAGCAAATATATGCTCCGAATTTAGCCCCATTTAGGTCTATAATCACAAAATTACAAAAGTATATTTTAAATGCTTTTCTTGATAGATCCTTGAAGAAATGTCGACCACAATGTTATACTGTGTAGTGGTTATTTCCGGC
This sequence comes from Orchesella villosa, assembly GCA_036850725.1. NCBI lineage: Eukaryota > Metazoa > Arthropoda > Collembola > Entomobryomorpha > Orchesellidae > Orchesella > Orchesella villosa. Next base: position 20,388 of record JAANSM010000415.1, on the reverse strand, counting down.
ACTTAAGTATAAATTAGTTTAAATGAAAGATTGTATCTTGTATCTGTGTGCCCCGAGATGATGCTAATGAAATATTTTTGGATTTTCTTGGCTCATACATGTAATGCAATTGTGTATATCTATCATTCTGTTTCTGTTACTTTCTATAAACTAGTCGGCATCTATCATTCCATCGGATATATACTATCAACTACTATGAAACTATTGAAGCTATTACCAGACAAAGCTATATAGCACACTATTACATATTTCCGTCACCTGGCAGTACGGCACAAAGTATTCATGTCCAAACGAGCAAAAATTATTGAAATTGAACTAAAAAAATTCTAACATTTCGGAACCTTTTCCATTGGATTTCAGAACCGTATCGAATCAAAACAACTGGTCCATAATTTCATAAAAGTAAAATGATCATGAAAACTTTTACCGAGGGAATTATTAGGTATTTCATATTATGTGGCGCTGCATTGAAAGAAAATTCATGGTAAAACGTATTGAATGTAGTTTACAGAACGCATGTGATTCTACATGCTTCCTTGACAGTTGACAACCTTGTAAGCATCGCAAGAAGTTTTGCTTCGGTTCTTTCTCGTAATGTCTTTCAATAAGCATATAAACTGGCTTAACCATTTTTGAAAGGTCTTCAACTAAGCTCATTTCTTGCCTTCTTCACCATGAAACTTGGTTCTTTTGTGGTCTATTGTGATCTAGAAAACCCATGGCCAACCATTTCGTTCTCAAAATTTTTCTTGGTCTCTTTTCTAAGGTATAATGAATGTGAAACGTGAATCATCACGTTCCGGTTGACCAAAAAAATTTCACAGAAATAAAGTAATTAGTCACACTCGAGGCAAGCTGCTTGCTGCTTTTGCTAAAAAGAAATTCGTTTCGATCCGAGATTTTACGATAGATAAGATGTTCCATTTTACATCAAAAAACGTTTTTCATTGTTACATATTCTCCGTTCTTTTTCTACTTCAGTCACGTCATTGTAGTCATCTCTAACTCAATATATTTCTATACAGAAATAAGGAGCAATTGCACAAAATTTTAAGTTCAATTTTTTCACCCTTCAATTCATATCTAACCGTAGGAAGTTATAGTACTTTTGCATATGTTGTAAAATAAATACGACTGATAAATTGTTTATTCTTATTTACAGAATTCCTGGCACAAGCAGATCTGTAACACGTTTTTCAATATTCACTCATCTCCAGTTCTGAAATAAAGTCAACAGAATGGATCATTTAAATATTGAGCTCACAAAGCTACAGCAAAATGCATTAAAGTACGCAAACTATACTTGAAGCCGATGAAACTTTCACTCTCGTAAATCGATTCTCGCAAGGATTCCATATAACATAAAAAATCAAGTTAAAAACTGCAACTTGTTAATGGACTGCATTAAATTGTGATACGAATTTTTTTAATGGGCTAAAAATGAATTTAAAACGAATCGTCCAACATAAACCTGATCTATAGAACGTTATATTACGTAATAATGCAACATTTCATGGTTTTTTAGTTATCATGAAGGCTTAACTTTTTTAAATTCGGTAATGATTGTAGCTAACGAAGTGCTCTTAAGTATTTAAGATACATCGGCAAACCTAGGTACTTCGTTTTGCATTATTTTCTGCCGATGAAACTTTCACTCTCGTATATCGATTCTCGCAAGGATTCCATATAACATAAAAAATCAAGTTAAAAACTGCAACTTGTTAATGGACTGCATTATATTGTGGTACGAATCTTTTTTAATGGGCTAAAAATGAATTTAAAACGAATCGTCCAACATAACCATATCTATAGAACGTTATATTACAATTCATTTTTTAAATTCGGTAATGATTGTAGCTAACGAAGTGCTCTTAAGTATTTAAGATACATCGGCAAACCTAGGTACTTCGTTTTGCATTATTTTCAGCTATACCTAGACTTTTTTAAACTCTCTCGTAAGTTTTGGACTCCTACTAAATTCTTGTATCCTCAAGTCGCCCCGGTATATCCCTATATGTTTTCACACCAGGGAGCTTCCTATACACTCTCACATTTCTCTTGCGCCCAAATTTGTTTCTTAAAAACCGAAAACCTTTATTAGCCATAATTTCTTAAAATCTAGACTCGAACAAATACATTGGTCTGTGCCTACTCCCATCCCTCTTCGCCTTTTCTTAGGAACAAGATTTTTGCTTTGTTCCGTTAGCATCCCCTTGATGCAATATACGCCTTAAAAGTAAAGAAACAGTAAAAAGCAATGTATCTTTAGCTTACTGTGCGAAAGGTATTCATTATCCTTGTGCGTTGTTATAAGTAAGGGATATTGAGTATTGAGGGAGTAACATTATACATTTATGACCAACTTGTTGAGGGTCCACCTAAAGGTAGATCATATTTTACGTAACATATACTTATTGTCATGTAAAATTACTGAAAGGCAAAATTCGTTCGTCGACATGATCTCCAATTCTCGCTAAAGTCCCTGTAGTGTTCCTACTCTTCATTGAGCGAGTAATGATTGATCCTCAACGCTTTTACAGAGGAGCCCAACCCATTTCCTGACTTTTCTAGTTAGTGTTGCCAAAACCTTATGCCTTTGCCAAACCTACTTCTTGAATAAAGAAACAAGGCTGTAAACTGCTCAATGAATGGGGTGTGCAGGATCATCTAAGGTTAAAGTGAGTAAGGTTTGACTTCTGGAGGGCTCTTCTAAATCTTTCTTTATCTAAAATCTTAAAATTTCAAAGGTTGTGGGTGTGGGGGTAAAAACCCAACGCTCGTGGATATTCAATAAAGGAAATACATTCAAAACTGGAACCGCCAGTTTCATTTTTGCATCAAGAGGTACTTCACATCCGGAGTACTGAAATTGGTCGTGAGTTTCCTGGAAAATTAGGCATGCCAGTTTTGTTCCGGGAATACTTACAGTCGAAACCAGAATATTGGAATCAATCATGACAAGAACAATATAAATGGTTTCAGAAAGCACTAAGCACGGGCGGCTTTTTAAGATTTTCTTGACTGTTTTTCTTTCTTATCTTAAGCTAGGCATCATCTACGTTTCTAACCTGTGAACAGATTGAATCTCTCATGTAAGAATTTTGGTGTCAGCATTGTCCAAGAGATTTCTGATATCCGTACCTGTTTCAATAAGACCTGCTTCAGATTCATAAAAATTATCATCAAGCATATGGCTATCCATTCCTTAACAGCAGATGCTTATTGTTCATTCATCTCATGCGAACAAAAGAGCGGATACCGCATCATTTATCATAATTTCGAATATTTTTTAACATGCCTCGTGTCATGCCGATTTTCAGGAATGTGAGATGGGCATATGGTACACGAGCTAGTTTTAAAAAAGCAAGAAAGAACACGTAAACTCCTCACATTATTGCTCTAAAACAATATTTATGCTTCTCATGACTCTCAATCAAAAGGATTTCATGCAATGACTTCATACATACCTGCACATGCGCTCATACTTATATATATTAATTTCGTGTGCATGCAAAATCCTAATAAACTAAACAGCTAACGCAGTTTCAGATTTATAAAAAAAGAGTATTCACAAAGAACAATGATTCGTGTCTATGAATTTCTTGAATTTCATTTTGAGATCCTCTTCCAAACAAACAATCATGTTGTTGGTTCGACAATCAATGTGTTTTATGATTCCTTCAGGTGGTACAAAGCTGTTCTGAGGTTTAGTTCTTGTCCGACATCATGCAAGCATACCATTACGTTGTACTCAAGGAAAAAGCCACAGATACCACCGGCTTTAAAACTGAGCCACCCAGCAAACCTATATGAATACAACGAAGTTTGGAACAGTGAGTATACAAGATCATAAAAACTGGTTTGCTGTTACCCTTTGTAAAGTCCTAAAAAAACGCCTTGGATTTTTACTGACTACATTCTTTAAAGTTGAAGTGCAAGCAAGGATGGATAACAAAGGATGTGTGAGCTGCTTTTGTTGTTCAAGACTGAGGGATGAGATGAGTTGGAGAAGCTGATGATCATGATGATGATGATGATGATGAGATGCAGTAAGATATTAATCGAACTTACTCACTGCTACTTAACTTAAGATGAGGATCATCTTCAAAGATTTCAGGTGTATGGGAAAATAACGCCATATGGCTGGAATGAGGCAGTCAAAGATTTTTTAAGTCACTGCTCATCTGGCACTTTTTCATTTTTAACGCTACGGGAGAAATTCCTTTCCTAATTTAAAGGCATCAGGTTCAGGTTGGTCGGTTCATTCATCGTTTATCATGATGTTACTGACACCTTACTTGCTGAAAAGTATGTGAATTGCTTTTCCCTACGTGCTATTTGCCTCACATCAAAAGTCAAGTCACTCTGGCTTCCTTCTTGCATCTGGAGAGAGAATGATATGGGCTTAAATAAATTGATGAAAAGAATTTTACCTACCCTTTTAGCACCCTATAATTAACGACTTCGTGAAATATTCCCACAATCCAAAAGGAATGTGAGAAATCTAAATGCGCAGATGCAAAAGAAAAATCAACATATAATTATACTATTCAAAAGATCTTGATACGATGACTGGTGACTGATGGTTATCACACCACCCTTTTTAAAGGTGTTTGGAGATTCTATATGGATAGGAGTAACATATACGACTTTGCTGCTCTTTTCAAATGAAGAATGCTTAACTGGAATTAAATGGACTTTATAGCTAAATATACCAATAATCGGTGCCAGTGACAATATTTCTAGGATTGACATGGAACATAGATAAAGTTGAATTAATAGCTTTATTCTCATTCTCTAACGATACATGTGACCTGATATATTCCTATCAAGAACAAGTGACAATTATACTTTTCTTAAATTATGTATAAATGTTTTCAATATATATCTGTAATAATGACCATAAATCATGCAATTTTAATGTATACTAAGAATTTACTGGAAAAAAAACCTGTCAGCGTAACAACCTTGGATTAGGGTGCTGATAGTTGATTAATAAATAAATAAATAAAGTGATCACAGTCGTCCTTATTCTTTTATGCATATTCGAAGATGAGAAAAATCCGATGGAGACATATTATTTGTTGGTAATTGGTTACCTTTTTCTCGTTGACAAATAGTATGTAATGTTATGAAGTTAAGTTTGATGCAATGTAAGTGGAAGATGCCCATCGATAAGTTTTGTATTGATGCTGATTTACATGGGCATACATGTAATAGTGTGTATCATAGGTTATAGTGGAGCCCTGACATAGAAATGAAAGTATGTAGAATAGGGTGCAACCTGTAGAATTTCTCAAGAATCTTTCAAAACCAAACATGAAGTGCAAACAGGTAGTAACATGAATGTAATATGCAGATGTAGAGCTGATCATGAATGACGTAGGCAACTGTGTATTGGTAGGTATAGGTAGGCAAGATGAAAATGTGCAAAAAGAAATTCCAGGTTGAGCTGAAAACCAGTTTCGTTTCATTGAGTTTAAATCTCCAAGCTAGAAAGCTTGGAATGTTTAATTTCACGATATTCTTTTCAATTCGGAACACCTGGCATTTTTCTCACGATCGTAAGAGAACAACTGTTTTGCATTGCTACATTGCATTTTTCTATCGATATATACAAACTTATACGTGATAATACGAGACGAATACCGCTACGATGGCTTTAACTTTACATATTAATATATTTCTTAAAATCTAAATATCACAGCATTGCATTTTTTTTATGTTGACCACTTCAAACATTAACATCATCATAGTGAAGTAAGTGGTTCGTGCATTTAAGTTGTATAGTATTTCTACTACTGCGTAAAACAAAAAAAGAATATTGAACTTCTTTTGAGCAAATAAATTCGCAGGGTACAAAAATAAACTAGATCTAAAAATTCCGTATTCTCCGGAACTTAAAACTGAGTTGAAAGACAAAACTAAAACATAATGATTGGCAAACTGATTGAATTCAAAAAAAGATTGGAACACACTATAAATTTAAAAGTAGAGTGAGTTTTGACTGGAGGAGTTGGTGTGAAAATCCATATTGCTGGAGTGATGAGATCCATAAGAACTGAAGGAGTTGCAGGAAGAATATGAGGCAATGGGAAGAGCACATTGACGAACAAACATTCTCCTTGGTGGCTCAGGTGAACTTTCAGACTCAATTTGGGAGTTGATGGAGTTTTGCTCTTCAGCGTTGGCCAATGCTTCCAACATCTCGTTAATGTGGTTCTGCTCCATCTCAGCAGAATGATCAAATTCCATGACTGCGGGTCCCTTGGTGGATACACCAGATTTTTGTTGACGCTGGCTTAAGATTCCCCAATATTTATTGAGATTAACCCTGGCAGTTTTAGCGATTTTGCGGAATGGACTGATTCGGGTAGCATTCTATAAAAACAAAGAAAAAAAAGGTTCATGAGTATTTTGTTGCAATAATATTTTTCTTAGTTACAAGTTTCCAGCATTGGAAAAAGTGTAAAATGTATTCTTTTGGTTTCATTATTTGTAGAAACTGAAACTTACCAATTTGCTTCCACGAATAGATCCAATAACGGGAGTAGCTTCAACAGAAGCTGGAACGGAGAGAGTAGCGTTTCTTGAAACGTGGCACATTTTGGCAATGAGTTTGTAAAACTTTTTTTTGCACTTTGCAAACAAATATATTGTAAACGTGATAACGTTTGTAATCGTGACTGTACGAGTGTACTTTGAACACAAAGTTGAAACTTGCTGTGAGCACTGTAGCTGTGTGAGATCAAAACACGCAAGTTATATCTTGTTTTTCAGATGCTGTGTTAGGTAAGCAACGAAATAGAGAGAGATTGTTATATGTGTCTAGCTGAGCGGTTGAAAGAGGAATGTGAGTTGGGGTGAGATCCCGAAGCTTTATATACCGGGTCCACTTCTCGCATGGAACGTGTCAGGTGGTGTGCCGAGCACACTCATTTTTACCATGATTCCCCTTGCATACGCATTGCAGGGGAACTCTTTTGGGATCTCATCTCAGGCATACGCAACAACACACGTTAGGTAAGAGATGCATACGTAAACCAAAGATCATGCATATATGCAAGGGAGCCCTCGACTATATAGTGTGAGTGTGCAACAACGTTTTCCTCATTTCTCTCCCTTCTTCTACCGCTTTCAAGCGACCAAGGGTTATCCTCGTGCTAGCAACCCTAAATGTTTTGTGTTATTAGTTATTTATGTGTGTAAAGCTTATGATGGGAAAGCAGACGTCTCTTCATCTTCCTCAACAAAAGAGTTGTGGCCCTTTTGGGAAATCAGTCTAAGTACAAAAGAACCCCTATATACTTTTATGTAAAAAGCTTCTTTTCTATATTATGTCTATATATATAAATGTATATGATCTCTTAATCTCTTCACCGTCGCGGTTATAGGAGTCCCTTATTCATCATCGTTGTGGCCCAGAAATTCATGACGTTAAGGAAGATGATGAAGCGGAAAAATTCTTTGGTGGTATATACTTACCTAATCCCCTTCTTATATTGATAATTCCCAATGACCATCCCAATTACGTGTGTGTAGACCCTTTGGAGATCAATGCAGAGAACCTTATCATAACAACGTCTTCTCTTGTTATTCACTGTGGTAGTGGTAGTACCTTGAAAGAAACTTAATACTTTTAGCTCACTTCTTGTGAGCCATTAAGAAACGTTACAGCAACAAAAAAGAATAAAGGCAAAGCTTATTTAGAATCTTTGACAGAGTACATTTTACGTATTTATATTGTATACAATATATATATTCCAGAGCAATAATAATAATAATATAAGAGCGCAAAGTGTCTATATACCTTTAACTACAAATTCTAGAGAAGAAGATGATGATGAAGAAAGGGCAAAAAGACTGGAATATAAGACCCCCACGCAATCTCAACGTTTCATCTCTCTGCTCTTGATCTTTTTTTCCAAAGGATCCTTTTTCAACAAGAGGGATGCTAACGTTTTTTTTTCCTCCTTTCTCGACGTCTCCACTTCTCATGTCGCTTCTCAAAAACCAAATAATATCTTTCAAGGAATGAACACCTGCTCGTGTCAAACATTTACATTCTACCCAGAAGGGTTCCCACGATTCTCTCGTTTTCCATCTCTTATTTAATTTTCCGTGTTGCGCTCCCACTCACAACAACCGAACAACAAAAACATCACCAGAACAGTAATAGAAAAAGTTGTAGCGTTGATGGTCGTATTACATTGTGAAAAAAATCATTTCTCTCTCTCTCTCTTCGCATCTTACAAGACCAGTTACAGATTCAAACGTTTTTTCCTCAATACTTCAATCTTCTCACTTATTTTCTTATCTGTCTTTCCTCGTCTTCACTAAAAGCTCCAGATTATTCAAGTGCACTGAAGCGAAGAATAGCTCTCTTTTCATGTATCATGACGTTTTCACTGGATCATCAGAATACTCTCGGCTCTTTCTAAATGAACCAAAAATCTACTCCTATATAATAACATGCCTTCTTACTGAATTATAGTCGTAGTGTTTGTGAACATATATAAATTGCGTTTTTTCTGTTCAAGCCTTATCTAAACCTCCTCTTTGACAATATAACAGTTTGCCTTTCGAGGCAAATTCATTCTTTATTTCTTTACCATGCAATACAATGTTGTGTGAGTAGCGGGGGTATATAATTATTCGCCTTTTTGGTTCACGTTGTCTATGCCATTTCACTTGATTAGGTGAGTGTAGCCTGATACAAAGATGAGGAACCTGAAAGGGCAGAAAGAAAGACCGTCAATAGTCTTTCCTTTATTTTTCACCAGAGATATCAAGAGGACTACTGAAACTCTGTAATGGGATGAGAAGATCTTCTAATTGTCTGTGCCAAGGTTAGAGGAGATTGCTTGTGCACCTGAGTATGCAATTACCTGACTCGTCTTTTTCTTTCTATCACGAAATCGGTTCTATGTAGTTCTATAAATGAAGGGAAAGATGATTAAAGTATAATTTATAGGTGAAGGCCCTCATTGGAGAGATCGGCGGTAAATGACATACAGGTGTACATTCTTTTACGAAACACGTGTGGCAAGTTTTACTAGAAATGTTGGTAATGAGGATGATTAATGCGTTGTTTTAACCGATTATTAAAGATCGGAACTGATAATGCTGAGGACGTGGATCAGCAAGCAAAGTATTTCCAACACTCGTGGACTACTTTTTAGGTTCAGAGGGATTTCCTCCTTTGCCTTAAAGATGCATTTTTTAAAAATTAACTCGTCAATACAAACCTTTCTTCGGCTTCTAAATATTCTCTCATTGATAAAAATCATTCTAAGCATGTAGAGTAGGTGTAGATTAATCTCGATTTGAATAAATCAGTCAAGATTAATGATTTGCATGTGCGCTGATTTTATCTGTTGATTGTCGGTTCATCCAACTCTTTTGAAATTCGGATGACTTTCATTGTTAATTGTTTATAATTTTCGTAATCAGTTTGAAACGACGACAAGGAACAATCTTGAATTCACTCATCTACCAGCCAGGGCCAGGAGTAGTATTTGCGTCAAGCAATGAGAAAGACAAACTTAAGTAAACAACAATGAGATATCACTACACTGTCTCCTCACTACAGTAGCACGAAGAGGTAATCTATTCATGAAACTTGTTGCTTCATGTTACCGAAACGCTTAGTAGATGGAGACAGTTTAACTTCTTGAAGGAACAGGTGGAGGGGAGCAAACCAGATTTACCACAAAGAACTAGCATAGCTATATAGGATACGCTCATCATTGTGTATCAGAAAAGAACAAAATATACAAATTTCTTAATGCGCAGTTAAGTTACATACAGTAATAAAAGTCTCAATAATTAATCTGAATGAATGCTAATGTAGTATTTATTTTGTTCATATGCAAATGCAACCCCTATAAAATTTCTGCAGTCAGAAAGTAATAGTTAGTCATAAAAGTAGATTTTAAAAAGAACTCTAATCTTCAAAAGTTTATCATAAAATTTTCAATTAAAAAATCTTTTGTCATTTTCTATATCACATAGATTAATTGCGACTGTAACGATTCAAGCCTAAGTGGAAATTTTTCTAGTTAAGCATGGCAGTATATATCAGGAAAATTTGATGACTAATAATGTCATAAGTAGTCTCAAACGCATTTGGTAATCCCACGAAAAGGATTTGAGCAAGTGGTTGAAGCTATAGACCATTGTTGTCCTAATCAACATAAAAAAATTATCAGGGAGTAATATCATGATTCTTTCATAAAAGCACACGAGTAGTCTGAAGGTACAGTCATAAGTGTATGGTAAGTAAGTGAGCAAGCTTGTGTACGTGTGTATCAAGGTATATATACATAGGGGAAAGAAGAACATAAGGAAAGAAAAGAAAGAAATGGAAAGAAGAGCTCAGAGGCAAGAGTAAGAGAGCTAACAAAGGGCGAAACAGTGAGTCAATCAGACGAATGGAATCTCGACAAGGGGCAAAAACACATCATCATCATCGTCATCAATATAATAAGAAACGAATCTTTCCATATGTGAGTGGTAACTTGTAAAAACGTGTGTTGTGTGTACACAGTCAACAAGGAGCAGTCATCTCGGCTTTCAGTCAACAGATACGGAAGCCAGAGGAGCGAGCTGGGAAGAGTGAGAGAAGCCGTTTCCCACGGTTTACCAAAACAGCCACTACAGTAGAGCCTGAATAGAAGCTCAGCTCGTGCCAAACAAATGGCCAAAGCGGGTTTCACTATAACCATATGTTGTCCATGCATGTTGCACACACAAAAAAAGAAGGATTTATATCGTCAGTTTTTATAGGGGTCCATACTTCTTATATATATATACATGCTCACATGCCCCTATATCATATATCGAATTCAACTTGTTAAGCTTTCACAAACACATCAGCTTCAACTTTTAGATCATGTTGTTGTACTTATTATTATCTGCTGCGAGCAGCACGAAGGGGATTTTTTTTGTTCGGTACCATTACCAGTTTTTTCATCTATTACGTTTATATACAGAAGGTCACGTAGTTAATATTACCCTCATGCATACGACATACATACATCCATATTATATATATGCTTATTAATGTACATACAATCCCTATATAAATGCACAAGCAATCCTTGTAAACACACGTTGTATTAAATCTGATATTGTGTATATCTACATAATCAGTACTTAAGCATGCACGTAGCAACTACCACTGTTACCGCTACCACTTTTTTAACGTTTTTTTTTGTCGTGGACTTCAGTAATCAGTATACTTTTCCAGTTTACAAAAGAAAGACACGGATTCCACAGCAAAGCGGTATAATGCCTGCATAATATAATAAGTGATAAAAGGGCCCTTCTATTCCGCATGCATATATTCAATATTGTGGTGCGGTAGTGGAGTAGTTTTGTTAGGATTTGGGATTCACCTTCACTACCTCTCACATAAAGAATATGATTTGAACGAGTTGCGCAATGATGAACATAGAAAAGTTCATATTAAGTGTTCACGTACGTTTAAGGCGATTGATGACAGATAACTTTCAGCCAACTCCAACCACGTTCCTCCCCGTTGCCGATCCTGCTACTGAAAAGCAACCCTTAAACCCAGAGGACAATAGGTGAATCTGGGTTTCTTTCCGAGGAAAGACGTTTGGATTGTGATTTATGCTCCTAGAAACTAGAGCTTGAATTTAGTTGTAAAGACCATTCTAATCTGTTTCACGAATTATTACGCAATCATATTGATTCATTTCTAAAGATATTGGATTAGATATTCACTCCATTTCATTGCAGTATAATAATATGTGGATCTGAGTATATAAATCTGACAAAGTTCACTTTGAGTTTTTATTCATTGGATTTAGAATGTAAAATGCTTTTATATCAGTCTTGTATATGAAACTGAGTCCATGTACTTCTACTATTTGTAACACTTATCGAATTTCTCAGAGTAATTTCATGTGATATTATAAAAAACACGATGGAATTGCTTTTTATTCAAATAACAAATTTGTACACGAAAGTTTAGGGAAACTGATACAGCGATTACTTATGTAACTTGGGGTTATGCGATACACCAGGTCAAGTTTACTTTTTAACGATATCAGCAGCCTTGTTGTAAGTTGAATTTGATATGGCAAGGTCTATGTCAGGGTTATGCAGTATGATACAGAGAGGTTGGACATGGTTAGAAAGATGGTTCATGATCACATTATTTATTTCGAATTCATGGACAAAAAGTAAATAAACTCCTAACAGATATTTACTATATAAGATACAAAATACATTAAAATCACATATCATTTTAATTTTTAACTTCAAAATCAGCAAGTCTTGTGTGTTCTCACTGCGTGATATTGCGAAACATTATGAAAGTTAGCTAAATGAAGAAGTTTCAATTTATCAATATGTGCATATTTTGGACAAGTAAATATGTATCACTGGGACATGTCTTATATTGCCATCAAGATAATATGTAATGGTCAAGTAAAGCTTCAATTGCCAGCTAATGAGCAAACATTCAACAGGTTTAAAGTACAGGCGAGAAAGATATATGGAATAAAATGAAATGACAGTCTCAAAAATATTTTTTACTAATATATAGCACCTTCAATCTGTTAGTGAACTATGAAGAAAAAAATGTCACTCGTTTTTATAAAATTCATTCCAAAGTATCACGCGAAATAATAATTTTTCAGTCTTGTCATCGTAATTTACAATTTTGATGAGACTTATTTCTTAAAAATGGCTCATACACAATTTACACACTGTTCATTTAGATACACGTCCCGTACTCAATTTTTGTGGGTGATGAAGGTAGCATTAAAAAAAATCTACATTCACAGGCAGATTTTGATTGCGTGACTGAATACCTGTTGAGTGGAAAGGGAGTGCAAGCGAACCATTTTTCGCATGCCATTCAGTTAATTGGGCTACACACTACACATTTGTATAAAAGTACTATTCAATTACATCACAAACGACATACCATTATTAACTAAGTATATCAATATCATAACAAAATTGACTCCATTCAATACAAAGCCAGCCCTGCACCCTTGTACTCTTATGGCAATTTTTTATTTCTAAATGAACTATCGACAGTCATTTCATGCGTGCTTGTAGTAATTGTTTCACGTTTGGGGCAAAGGGGACAGGTGCAACAAAAGGAATATATATAAGAGATTATTGAATGTCACAAACTGATCTGACAGTCTGAACTTCAATGACACGCTTGTCTATATCTAAATCTACATGCAATATATTGAACTAAAGGTAAACATACCTCAATAAATAAACAATTTGAAAGTGTTAGGCGATTTGATTGAACATATAGATCGATCAGGAGGGGGTATATTGGCTTTGCAACGCAAGAAAGTGTTCAAATCCCAAGATGCTCATCTTATGTTTAGATTCCATTGCCACCCCCAGCAGCAGCAATTAGACAAGACCTTTACCGCTGCCGATTACTGTCAACTGCAGTGTCAACCTTTGGGTATATGTACATTCATCGTGCGTAGTAAATATTTTTGTTATATCATTAATAATGCAAGGAGCACAGCAGCATTGAATATAGAGAGATACATATTACATACTCAACGCAGTCCATCGTCATCATCACAATACCACCAGCTGAGAGTTGAAGCCTGTCTGATTTTAGACAATATTGAAAGTGATACCGTGGGAATGAGGCTGACATCAGCTGTAAAAATATGTGCCCGCTCACTTAACGCACGTTAGCTTATTACTATATTGCATATTATGATTCGAATGCAAGTGCCGACATAACATGCCATCTCATCTCATAATCAAAGCTGAATGCACACAATGTGCTAGATGAATGTGCATTTGTTGTATTCCTAATCTCACATTCTAAATCCTATTCAGACAGATGTACATAATATAATATATATGCCTACTTTTACCAAGTTCATCATAACACAGCGGCTGCTACAACAAACCCACATCAAGTCATCAACTTATTCAATGACAAAATGGATTGGAATGTGAAGGCGTAATGGTTTCAGACAAAAGGTGAATGTGTCAAAACAATTCGCATGTGACTCTTCTCAGCAATTTACATTAAACGCTAGCATTTTACACATATTATATTATAAATGCTTACTGAATGTTCCATATTCTTCAAGCAGTTCTAAATATACTGGATTGGAAAGTGAGCAATATACATGATGTGGAATGAAGAAGCATGAAATAAAGAGATAGTGCGCAATGCGCATTCACTTCCATATTATAACTGTTTGTTTAAGAGATTTGGGATGTACTTGTGACTTTTGAGATTGCATGACACTTCCTTCGCGAGTTGCTGGGAAGGGAACTATCAAACATACGTTTAGTAGCTTTTGTTAAATTTTTGTAGCATATACTCTCGCAGGGGTTTGCTGCAATTATAACAAACATAGTTTACCAACAAATTAAAAAATATAATTTTTAATGCAACAATCACATTTTTATTTTGGTACTTTCGAAGTACTTATGTATATATACATATACGCTATTAATTCACAATTCTCCATGCTCACCTGTTGCATTGTATTAAATCAAAAGCAATAGATTGTGTCCTTTGGTTATGGCGTGTGCCTTCAATGACTTTGTCGAAAACTACAGAATAAACCGGCAATGTCTGTAAAAGAAACGAAAGACCTTATAATGTAGTTATTTAGCATATTTAGAGCAATCGTTTGTATAAATTTGAGCCATGCACCATGCGAGGCTGATTTCCAGGTTGATGTACCTTGATGTACCACTCAAATAAAAAAAACTTTGAAACGACCGGAAATAATATTTTAATTTTATTTGTACGCCCATTGCTGTCCTTGGATTCCAATTCTCATTGTCGAGAGTTTTTAAAGTGCGTATATACTTTCGGTTCTAAATAACAAGGATGATGAGGAAACGATAATATAATGAGTCAGGTGTAAACCCTTTTTCTAAAAAATGAACCATATTTTTTGTGCACCATCAACCATGCTTTTTTGTCATGGAACGTGTAGCCTGGTTCGTGCTCTCATTGTGACCATTACAAAGGTTTGCTGGGAACTGGGTGTGGTTTACCATCACGGAGAGATTAAAAATATTACTTTGCTAGCGATAGAAAATACTCTATTCATAATAATCACTTGTTGCGTATTCCCCTCTTCTCAATCTCCGTCACTGCATGATAAAAATAAAATCAAGAGCAAAAATTTTGGGTGGAAGCTTTTCCGTTCGCTTCGTTTACAATTTTATATTTACAATCTGGCTGTGAAGCTGCTGGACCCTTTTTATATTGTAGGAAGTGAAACATATAAATTTAAACAAGGGGAGAGAAGTCGTAAGTAATACCAACAGGTAGCATGACTCTATCATCCGTAGTCCGGAAAGGGAAGTAGGGTTATTTTCCGGTACGACGCGTGTTCCTGTGTTATTGATAAAGAACCGTCATTTTATTGTTAAATAATAAATGTGATCTCTAGTTGAGATACGAGTGCATGTATAGCGCTTTCATACCCTTTCCATTCCCTTTCCCCCTCATTGTAGTTTGTTTCGAGATGTATTTACAATGAATCAGTGTGAAAGGAATACGGAATACTGATACGTCATGAGACTGGTGTGATACAATCTTCACGAGCATTTTATTTTTCATTGCATACAGATTTTGACCTACACATTGTTGTGCATAAAATGTTGTCTATAAAAGTGTATTATATGTTCATGTAGCATATATACTGAGTACAATCGCAATCCCATTTCCGAGTAAAAGGGAATTATTGTGATGTTGATTATATTTTGGAGCGAAGCAACTTGCTGTCCATTTTAAACACATCATCGTGAAAATTATTCGTGAGAAGTGGCTTTGTTCCACGTTCTCGTTCCACACAACTCGCCTCTCACTTATCCCAAATGATTAACTTAATTGTTACAACTTTGCTCTGGAATGAAATGCAATGTAGCCGAAGAGCTCTTTACCAATTCGACGTGTGGACGTGAGCCAATGTGCTATCTTTTCGCACATCATTTGTTCCATTTTCCCACACATTAATATCCTTTCGTTACGTCGTTTATGGTAGTATGCTCGATGCTATATACTTATGTTATGTTATACATTTATTACTCCTTCAAAGTAATATCATAAAGAATTGCTAAGTTCGATAAAACATTCATTTTGTTGGATGCATATATGTGATATGTAACTTGTAACCTATTCCGCGAGAAAAAGAAAAAGTAAAAGGCTTATGAATATAGAGCAGACTTCACATTCAATACTTTTGAGCTTCTGCAAGTATAGGTAATAAAAACGGAATAGGTGAAGGTTAAATCTAGTATTTGTTATTATTTTAAGCACATTCTCATAATTAAAGCAGCACTCATCTAGAAAGGAACGTACCTACATCACGCTTCTTAGTGGAGGTACGAGTCAAATGTGTCTCTTGTAGGCACGTGATTCCTTTGACTTCGAGTTACATGTGTAAATAAATATGCATGTATATACATATACATATGGATGAACTCTGTCTGTGGATAAAGTGAAAGTAATTTGCAAGCGTAAAATGATTTCGAAAGTGTGATGAAATTTTAATCGATGTGAATGCTACTGAACTTTAAACCGATCGTGAGTAGAATTGATTTAAAGCAAGTTAAATATATACAGGGAATACAGCGGATTGAGCGGATGCGTTAAATACTGAATTAATTGAAACTGCAGTGTGCCTTGCTTAATTTTTAACCTTGACATAATTCACGTTTTCGTAGTAATTCATTTCAACACCTTCATATGTCTGGAACAGTATAGACTCCAAACTTAAGTTAGTTTACAAAAGTCCATGACCAGGTATCAAGGTAAGAAAATTGGGTTGAAGAAGTAGACAGATTAATATGAAACCATATAATTAATGCAAACTCACAAACTGAAGTGGTTTCTTTAGTGAACTCATGTAGTACATTCTGTACCAAGCTGTCTGGAGCTTCGCTAAAACATTTATTTCATAATCTTTGCACCTACATGGAGCTGATGGAGACACAGATTAATGCGGTTTTCCATGAGAGAGGAAATAAATCATTAAGAAAATGGGGATTTTTTGTTACGTCGTAATATTTTATTTATCATCATTACTCCTTTCTTCATCTGCCAGATTTCTGAATGCAGATGAAGCAAACACATCAGGTATGGAGTTCCTGTTTCTCTAATATTTCGCACGTGTTGTATTTAAAGATTTTCCTAACTGACGAAATTTGCATGTATCATGTTCATCATGGGAAATTTTGTTGCATTTCGTCAAGTGAATTCACATTAAACAGGTTTGAAGCTGATACACTGTTGTTGGACTTTCCGTTGTTGGCTAGTTGTAGTTCAATTGTATTTTTGAGTGTTGCATTATAACTTATTCCAGTAAGTATAATCTATTTATCTTACTTAATTTTTCCGTCTAGTAGATGAGAATGAAGAAGAATTCTTCACGCGAGTTGACGACATGATATTTCTCAGTAGACGCGTAAAGGCCGGACTTTCAAGCACCAGATTCAGATGGTTTGGAGGCATGATTCCATATAAAATTCAGCGTGGATTGCGTAAGAACACTACTACTACGAAATACTATAAAATTAAAGATAAACCAGGACATCCTATAAATTCTTCCCAATCAATTTTCCATTTTAACAAATTTAAATAATTTAGCGGAGGAAATGTACGAAATGCTGCACGATGCAATGGATCTAATAGAAGAGCACACATGCATCGAATTCATTGAGAAAACTGCCGAAAAAAATTACATTTATATCAGCTACTCAGAAGAGGGTTGTTTTTCTCACGTTGGGATGGTTAATCGAGGAAGACAGGTTTGCAGAAAAAGTAAACATGTTAGACATACATACATTCTTGATGATGATACTCATCCCATGCAGATTGAGTTTACACTTGGTTGCATAAAAAATTGTTGATCATCATGCTACATTTCATACTGATTTACATATTTATACTTTGTTTAAGAACACTCTGCTTGAGCTTCACACGTCACATTACCAGTCTGATATTTCCCTTCAATATTTTTTATTGTTGTTTGTTCTAATTTCAAGAAACTAAACCTTGGTCGTGGTTGCTGGAAATTTGGCACGATAGTTCATGAGCTGATTCACTCCATCGGATTCTCTCATGAGCATCAAAGAAATGACCGGGACACGTATATCACAATAGCATATGAAAATGTCGAAGAAGGTTTATAAGCTCTCACATCTTTTTTATACATTTTATTTATACAACGAGTAAATCACTGTGAATAATCAAATTCGTGTCAGACATATATACTCTGAATGAATCTCCAATCATCTCTGAAATTGTTTTCTTTTGCAGGAAAAGAACACAATTTTAAGCTTGACAGGGAAATGGGTCTTGAATTCTCCACCTATGAGATGCCTTACAACTACGCTAGTGTAATGCACTACGGTTCTATGGCTTTTTCTGATGAAGATGACGAGCCAACTATTATTCCAAAGGTTAGATGAATAAAACCACACTTAACCAAGCATAAAATTTAACATTAAATTATCAACACATAAAAAACCTTGAAGGTATAAGCATGCTTCCGATCATGCATATTGACTTCAGTAAACAAATTATTTTCTGCTTGAATTGCTGATTGTGTGCTCTCATGTTTTCAGAAACTTTCTGAGCTATCATCCAAACATGTTTACTATAGTGCATTGGATGATGACGGTAGGCCCGTGATTGGATTGAGAAAACTGACGTGGGGAGATGTGAGAATGATAAATCTAATGTACAAAGATCATTGTTAAAGTAGAGTTTTGTAAAAGGTACAGCTCAATAATTGATAATGGCACGAATAAATAATCAAACTTGTATTGAATGTTGGATTTTCTTCTCTGGTTGTTGTTACTGATATATTTCCTCCATAATATAATGCCTTCACATTGATATAATTAAGAACGATGCGCCAGATGGAAGCAAACAGAAATGCCGATATATTCCATCTTAGCATAATAGATAAATCCTCTTTTGAATAGTCATTTGCGCGTAATTATAGTCTATTTTATTTTCCCACAGAAGGCAACATCTGAACCAACAATCCTACCCCCATCAGAGTTTTTTAGTACTTTGTTATATTGTATCACATATAAGTAGATTATATATGCGCTTTATAAGGTATATTGAACGTTACATGGGACCTTGAAAAGAATCGCACAATTAATTTCACTTTCATCCGTATTCTTTAGTTTTTTTTGCAAACTATTCATTATACAATGTATATAATTAATTACTCTCAAATCCACCGTTTTAAAAATGTTTTCTATACGTGTGCTCAGATGGCTATAGGAGGATGAGTAGAAACGGTTAGAAAGAAGATAAAAGAGAAAAGGGCTTCTCACTAAACAAACTTCCTATTTACATTTACACACCTACATGGTTGGATTTTGATTTCTTTTCTTTTTCAATTCTGTAAAGCCGAGTTTGAGCAAAGGGATAAATGAATGAGAGACAAAACAATAAGATAAAAATATAATAATATTGAATGAATGAGTGCACTGCCTTTACGGATTAACTGATATGTATTCCCATTCAAAATTGTGCAATAAAATAAACTATTGTCTTCATGTTACGTTAACGTCGAGTGTAATTCATAGAAAGCTAGAAATTCGACGGTGGAGTGATGGCTGCTCGACGGTAGCGGAAGTTACATTATGTTTCACGAGCCACCTTGCTCATGCTTCCCATTTGGTAACCAATACAAAAGGCAAATTGATGAGATGACTTTACATGGTGAATGGACTAATTACTCAAGATTTTCCATCTGTCATAAAACAATAATTTAGAATGTTGAGTTTGAGTAGTAATGGTTGTATATATATTGTATGTAACACATAAATACAAAAAAGTACCCATATATCATATATGCATTACACTACACAGTAAACGAATTAATAGTGGATGAAGCAGAGAAGAGGCTCGTTGCTAGTCTTTTTGTTATACTTACCAATGAATCCGCAACTATGTTTAGTGATGTTCTATTGTTTTACAGTTTTTGATTGTAAGACAGCAGACGTAATAGGATTGGATCTCATTGTCGTCATCCCCTCTTCTACATTCATTCGATTACAGACTCCGCAAACTAGCTTTCACATTCTTCCTCTTCGTCTTTTACCATGCATTTTGTATACTTTATATTCCTCAGAATAAACTCAAAGATTCTGCTTCTACATTGACAATAATTTTGACTGAATTTATAATTAGGGAATGGTTTGAAAAGAGCATGGCGTAGAGTTGAAATGAAAATTCTTCTGACTTTTTCCTGCTGTGTCCGTCACCACTACCTATGGATTTTGCTTGTTATGTAGTAGTAGAAGAAGGTTTTCTTGAAGTGATACTGGATGGAATTTTATATATAAATAATTTTTCTTTTAGGGAAA
>JAANSM010000414.1:0-29466 GCA_036850725.1 Orchesella villosa | reverse complement strand
AACCGTTTTGGGTAACCGGTTTGGGTAACCGGTTTGGGTAATCGGTTTGGGTAACCGTTTTGGGTAACCGGTTTGGGTAACCGGTTTGGGTAATCGGTTTGGGTAACCGGTTTGGGTAACCGGTTTGGGTAACCGTTTTAGGTAACCGGTTTGGGTAACCGGTTTGGGTAACCGTTTTGGGTAACCGCTTTGGGTACCCGTTTTGGGTAACCGGTTTGGGTAAATGGTTTGTGTAACTAGTTTCAAGTAATTCTCGTGATTATAATTGTAATTGTAATCATAATTATAGTCATTTTTAGTTGATATTAGCTGCGTATCTACCTTGCTTGCATGCAATTTATTTACTAGAATATTATTGTCTTTCATGTTGCATTTATCATCAATCTCTCAGGCAGGTGCATTAAAGTTCTGATGTAAATAATAAAAACGGTTCGTAAAGGTGTTGCTACTTACAGATTATATGATGAGCAGTAGTCTTCTCTGATTTGAAGTAGTTGATTATAGTTGATAGTTGATAGAACTAAAAATGTTCTTAACGAAGTATAAGTACAAAGTAAACCAACTCGCCATCGTCATCCCCATCATTTACACGTTCGGCAAGTTTTTGTTTCAAAAGAATGAAGAAAATTTCATTGCAAGGAATACGGTCATAAAACTATAAAACCACACAGACTTATCGTGGTTATATCGGTATTAGTGCATTTTAATAGGTACAAACTTGTCAATTTTCTTTTTTACTGTTGTGATTGTTTTTGTAGTGCGGATTTTCTTGTGAAATTGCGAACCTGCAATCTTCATCATATATATAACCTGTCGAATCAAGTTATTAAATGATGAGTTTTCAGTTAAGTTATCTTGAAGTGGATTGCGATAAAGAGGTTTAAGTGTGTTATCAGGTTCTCCTTTGGTTCTACTCATATTTTACAGAGAAACCAAACCTTCCATGGGGTGGTATACTATTTGTACTTGTGTATAAAATTGCGAAGAAATGTTAGAAATTGTGAACAAGTCGTTAAAAAACCATATATTATTTCCTTGCAGAATTATAGAATCATACCACGTCTGACGTCTTTCCTAAGACTTCGAACGTCATGCATTGGTCGGATGGAGAGCAAACAGGAAATGAAATGAGAGTTAAACAAAGATTTTAGTGTGTACTCATAATACAAATAGCAATTTTATATATTTGCGTTACGCCAACCATCCATCAGTTTTTCAATCACGCTCAAAAATGCCGTTCAATCCATAAAATTCTTGTTTATTGCCTTGTTTACTACCGTTGACCATCATCGTAATTGAATAGAATTGCTGATACACAGCAATCTGAATGTCTGTAATATCTCTTTTCAATTGACAAAATTGGAAGCAGAATGCAGAATGTCGGCTGTTGGCAATGTGGGGACGGTTTGTCGCTGCGACTGTTACTCAGGTAGAAAATTGGCTTCCCGTAACGTATATGATGAGGCAGATGCAGACTGCAGACCATCAACCATTTCATTGTTGTATGAGCTTTCATAATATACTTCATCATTTTACGGAGTCGATACACTGCTTTTTTCGCACATAAAAAATCAGGCTCATAATTTACTTGCATAAAACCAAATGTGTAGATCATCTTCTTGTATCTTGCTAGCATATATTATTATGCATATCTTTATTTGCATGCCACACGTTTTTCTATTTTACAAGTGCTAAAGATCGGCATTTTTGTAGAAAGTTTTCAGTGTGCCGCTAACATCGCCATCATCATTAATATGCGCTGTGAAGTTGTGAATCAGGTTGTTTTGTGTTGCGGTCTAATTCATCTCAAGTCATCATTATGATACGTTACTCTTGTTAATTAATGCAAATTTTCGTATATTAAATGAAATACGCCTCATGAAAACTGATGAGTGTCATCGTTTCATGCACATACAATTTTACCATTCAAATGATATATTGCTCATCCAGTTTTATACACTAAAGTGTGAATTAGGAAGTTGAAGACTGTACGAAAACTCTAAATTAGGTTGACAAACGCTTCAAATATAATTAAAGACAAGTATACCGTACTTTATAGACCATTTTGATGAAATCAATTACTTTCTCGTGTCGCTTGTATACAACCTATAATGTTGGCTTGTGAGTGACAGACAACTCTAACTCCCACTCAAAATGACTGTTGCAATAGTACACATGTTGGATATCCTATTCCCATAAAATAGTAGGAGTACATGATGAGCAAACCAAGTTGTGTGGTGTGGTGATATGAGAATGTCACTAATTAGTAGCAAAATGAATAGGTAATAAAAGAATGACAACTTTATGCCCAACAAGAACATAAATTACCTGTTAGGCATGAACTAAACACGACCATTTCTCTGATATTGCACAAGTGTGGAATGAATTTTGACCAATGTTTAAAAAATTCTTAAGTCGAAGAAAGAAAACGTTGAAGACAATGACAGCCCTCAAGTGCATATATATGCATACACGTGTGTTTCGTAATAGTGCTAATGATACGGTGCTAAATTGCTAATTCAGAGCAAGTCATTTTCCTAATCTGAGCCAGCCTTATAGTAAGTAGCGTTTCATATAAGCTGCAGTGCTACAAATGCCAAGTGTACAGCGTCATCATCAGCCAGTCTACATTTTATAGAGGACATACCTACTTAGACAATGTCAGTGAGACAAGATAAGACAAAAAGAGACATGTACGATCTGATATGGTAATGGGAAATGATTGAAATTTCCTGGAAATTACTACCGTAAAGTGTGTTCATTATGAAAGGCGTATATATATAAGTATATCAGCGTGTGTAACAAAACCAAGTGTATGTTTATGCCCTTGGGCCATTTTGCTTCTTCTTTTTTGCAGCTAGTGCTATTTATCTTGTCAGATTTAATTCATGTCTTTTTGAATTGCAACTTTGTATGATTATTTCTTACGTGTTACCATTTCGCTGAGTGAGTCAAGTAAAACGTACGAGTCAGCGGATGTGGAATGACAAGCCTTTTAAACTAAAGGTTTGTTTGTCACGGACGCTATAAGAAATATAACTTTTTCATGTGGCACAGCGACATGAAAGCCGAAAAACAGAGTTATAGTTGAATGAAACTCCATTCAGCCGCTGAGGTCACAGAACAATATCATTTTACAAGAAGATTTGCAATTAGATATTCGTATGGTAATTGGAAAAAGCAAACCTGCATCATATTTCATCAAATTTTCTTATGGAATGTGGCTGATTCCGTGATTCCTTTTAAACAATAAATGTGAGTGTGAGATCGAGATGTCTCATACGCAGAGGATCAACCAATCTGCCTATACATTCAATCGGTTTTTGGAAAAGAACCAACTGGCAAACTTATCTTATCTTTAAAACGATCAAGACATAATGTAGCAAATTTTACATGCGATACTGGCCAACCTTTAATGAGAAACACGCATCCTTTGAGATACCATAATGAAAATATTGATCGGTAAAGCAAACCTGAAATCAAGAATAGTCTTCTGGGAGGTAAATGATTCTCATGTACGAACGATGGGGCCTGGCGCGTAGTTTTTGTTTCATAACGATCCAAGAATCTCATCAATAACAATCATGCAATCTTCATGAAATATGTTTTCTGACACCCCTTTGGGCAGTTATTGAGCCGAAATATTATGATTGTTATGAATCATGTCGTCCAAAGATTCTTCTCATGTTACCTTTTACTGTGCTGAAGAAAATGCGCAGTAAATTTTGTGACATGCATTACCATACTTCATGTACCTTTCCTAAATGCATAAAATATTATCTAAAATATCGTGATAAACGATAATCTTTAAAAACTTTGTTTTTCTCTTTGTATACGCACTTGTTCGTTCGTTCGAGAATTTTTCAACTCGCAATGCAATCCTATCTAGAATTCAATAATAAAAGTCACTTTATGCCTGATTGACAACTAATCTTGTCGTTTATGATTTTACAAAGTAAGACTATATTATAGAAGAGGTTTGTGATCTAAAATGTATCAAATATGAATTCATATTGTTTTGTCAAAAAGGGCCATTTTGATTGTTGTTTTTTGAACCTTAAATGGTTTTGAACCTTTGTCTAAAATCCGGCAGCGTGCGAAAGCATATAATTCCTTGCTGAAACGAACGAGTTTACTTGTGCAGCCTTAAGAACCCAGTACGAATACTTGTTCATCAAACAGTGCCGTGCCGTGATGCCAATCCGAAAGAAAATTGATCAAAACTTAACCACACTGGTTTAGGTTTGAGGTTTGCAATAAAGGAAAATATTTGCATACAGATGACATTGAATTCTTAATCAAGTGCATGTAACAAATAATATTTTACATTCCAATGTGTTAGCTTGAATATAGCTTGTAAATAACACATCTCATCAATGTAAATTCACTCCACTAAACAGCACATTGTTGCAGAATATAAATAGTTTAATTTTTGATTCGTTGCACAATGCGGAGGCTTTGATAACTTGTAAGTTTGTAATTGGGAACATTAAGATTTATTAATAATAAGTGTGCAATTGCAACTTTTTTTAAAAAAAGAAGGCCTCACAGCTAGCTCGAAGAACAAGCTTTATTAACACCTAACCTTCAGTCAGTTCAGACCAACTTTCAATTTATTTGCAAAAATATTTTATATTATCTGGTTCTTGCTATAATGGCGCAAACTGGGTGGTATAACATTTATGACCAAGACATGAGCAATTGAATTTAAAACAGTGTAAACACTGTCAAGCAAGCAGTTCAGAACTTCAGACGTGTGAATCAACACGTTTGCAACACAAATTCATCTAGCTTTTCTTTAATAATACATTTCAAACTACTAAAGGAGAGAGAGGTGTTTCATTCTGCATCTTTTTATAAGTTGAGGTAAAAATCTGAAACGAATTTAGATTTACCATTCTAATATGATGATATGACGTTCCAACTTCAAATATGATGGGTACCTCTACCTCATATATAATATTTCGTTGCAAAGTGATGGTTATGTTGTGACTGTAGCCCATCCCACAAACTCATCACATGAATTCAATTATTCACCAAAAAATTCTCCTTTTAAATTGGATAGGGAAGCATTTCACTGATGCTAAATTGTTGAGCATGTAAAATAGTGGCAGGTAACGCTTGTTAAAAACCAAGTTTATGCATAGTTAGATATCAGCGCAAGCTGAGCATGACATCAAGCGTGGGCGAGTAATCTTGTCTTAAATCTTTGTCTCATTGAACTCTTCAAATTTCATTGAAGAAAACCCAGGAGTGTATAGTGCAATGTAGTAGTGCAAATGCTTAGAGCGCTGATCAACAAACGAGCCAAAGTTTTATTAAAATCGATGTGTCAGTTAAGTCAGAAAGTTTCTTCCAAGAAAGGAATTAGCAGGTAGAAACTAATTGAATATATTGAATGATCACTTTCCCCGTTTCCCCTTGTTGTTGAATAGTTTAGGTCAGGATCAAGAACAAAGACCATTTAAACTTTTTCAGATCTAAATATGTTACTTACTATCTATATCTGGCGCGTTCAAAGTTCTAATGTTTTGTGCATAACTTAAAGTCTAATGCTGGTAGTTGTATGCACGCACAACATACACTTAAATAGTATAGTTGATGGCAAGGGCAAGTAAATACTACCATTTCACTGTCACTGCACAAAGACCGGATGTGATGGAATCTCGATAAATCATTTATCATTGTTTATGATCTCTTAAAACACTTTCAGTTACGTAAAACCTGTGTAAGCCTTTTAAACCAATATAGCAATCATAATACGTATAGAATGAGTATATATCATATAAGAGTTTGACTTTTACTGAAAAAAGTTATCTCAGTCATTGCCTCCCCACTTCCGTTCCAGCGTTTGGTAGCCACCCCATAATGTTGCATCATTGCTTTCAAGCACTTAGTAATGTTGAATGCAAATGCAGTCACATTCATTATTTTTTCATTTTCACCTTCGTTATGGTCGTTCATTTACAAAAAAGTTGGTAACTCATCTTTGTTCTAAAATAATGTGGGATGCAAAGGATGTTGATCCATTCTTTTCGAGTAATGCATCATGTAGCATATATGTGAGTATTACATAATATTTTTGGTGAGAATCATGACTATGGTATAAGCCAAAGTCATACAGTTCTACACATCACTGCAAATGCGAGAAACCACATGCATCCGTAGCGGATATAAGGTTAAGCTTGAGAAAGCCAAGATTTACAATTTAGATTTGGTTTCTACCTTCTGCGCTCACATAGAGCATCAGACTATGTCAAAAAGAAAACTATCTATGAAAATTGTCAAAAAGAAAACCTAAACCTAGACATAGCCTGGAAACATTTATAAATCTTGAAATTCCAATTTTAGTAATATGATTCACTCGTTCAGATCAGCATCATTTGTATTCTCGATTCTGTTAAATGCACTGGAGCAATTCAGGAATACGGCAAATTATTTTATACAAACTAAATCTTTTTCAGGCGTTTAATGAAGAGCAGCATGCTCTTGTGATGTCTTCCCTTCAACAAGGTCTAGTCCCCTCAAAAAGAGGTTTAGATGGCATCGATAACCCTGCGTTAGACATAGGATTTCAAAATAACTCTTCATCCAACGGCCATCCTCACAATCTTGGGAGTAGTGGCTCTTCCTCAAATCCCTACGTCGGAAATCATCCTGGCAAAATGGCAGGCTATACATTTTCGGACTCTTCAGCTTCCCAAAGCTTAAGCTTATCATCTTCAAATACAGATAGTTTGGACACTGTTATATATAAAGGGTAAGATATGATCTTGTTGTATCATAAAATATTCTAAAACTTTGAATATTTGATTTAATTCAAATAATTTATCTTAATTTGTGGATGCAGACCAAACGCTCCAGCAACCTCTGTTCGCGATTGGCAAAGATCCAAAGAATCCATGCAAACGGATTTCGGTCACCGTAATGACGGCAATTCAATGGGAATTCGTGGAGATTCGCAAGGAATCTTTGATAGTCGCTCCTACCCAATGCAGCAGCAGGTACATTCAGTTTATTCATGTTCGCATATGACATAAATATTTACTCTTGCGTATCACTAAAATTGAAAAAATATGTGTTATTATGCTTCCCTTCTCTATCTTATCACCTTCCAATGATGTTATAATTGCTTTCTCATCATAATTATGACTAATTATAGCTAGGATCACACTTCATTTCCCATTAAATCACCGTTCTGCTCAGACGAATATTTTTAATTGTGATATAATTGCTTGAAAGGACTGTAATATAACTTCAGACGTAGTTTTAAACGTTTGTTTTATGTTTTTTTATGAATCTGCAGTCTGTAGCACCGCTTCAAACTTCCTATGACGTCTACATTAATGAATTAATTAATTAAGCTAGAAAGTTATTAGTAAATGATCAAGCTCATAAAAATGCAGATATTTATTAATTACTATTTTATCTTATAAATTTGAAGTCTTAATTTCCTGTCAGAACAATATTTCATTTTTAATACTCAGTTTTGCAGAAATTTGCATTTTACTTTAAATACAAATGAATACTGAGCCTGTAGAATGTAGTGAGAAGATTTATTGCCATTTCTTCTTTCATCTATATAGCTAAAACAAAACTAGTATCAATTTTGCCTGTCACAATAATCCGTGTCATTAACGCTTCTTCATCAGAGTAAAACCTACTTTTTATGACCATATTTGCATACGGGGAAGATAAGAGCAAATCTAAATGTTATGCGTCAAGCTATCAAATAGGAACCCAACACTTTAGTTCATTCTAATCTTATCGAACCACAATATACCTAAGGAGTTTTGTAGATTATTGAAAACAGTTTGAGAGCGATGAAGATGGTATAGTGTGGTGTTAGTTATGTAGGCGGGGAGGAGAGGATGCAACAAAACAACCGTATTTTAACCTGCTAACCATCCTGTCATGAAAACTAAAAACTGTTGACTCTCAGAAGAAAGATTTGCTCTCAACAATTTAATGGAATGAATATATTTTGTATGTATCGCAATGCTCAAGTTGATATCATCACAAGATATGACTATGACACTTTAATGTTGTCCTTTAATAGCAAAGTCAAACAGTCTTCTTTCATAATGTAAGGCAGCATACATACAATACAATATGTACATGAGACATGAATACGTGTGTTTTTATGATGGCTACTTTCTCTGAGGCAAACGAGTATATAAAACAAAACTGTTATTTATGTGAATGACTCTGTGTCTGGGATAAACGTAGCGTTACAAAACAACTAATGCCTTGCAATTAATCACAGCCCGCATAAAACAAGAAAGGATTAGTAGAATTGGATTAGGAAGGAAGTATCACCTGAAAACTATCACACAGAAGGGAAAAAATGTACCTCAAGTACATAATTTCTTTCGATAACGAATCTGAACTAAAATGGTAATAATTATCACATATTTTCTCATTTCCTCTTTGCTTCATCTCTTGTAGGCATCTTCCTCACCGTACCAACCCATGCAGTTTAATGGACCAGGTGGAAGTGGCAGTGGTCAAACACCTTCCTCATCCTCCACAACAAATAATGGGTACTCAATGGAATATCGTCACCAACAACAAGTTCAGCAACAAAATCTTTCTGTACAGTCAGTTCATCAAGCGCAGCCAGTAGCCCATCATCACCATTCGCAGCAGCAAAACGGCGGAATGAGACAACCCAACGGAGCTTCTTCAGCGGCATCTCAGTTGCAATATAACGCTTCTGCGAGCCCTATGCTACCAACGAAAAGTCCAATGGTGACCCACAAACCTTTGCTTCCTCCACCTGGACCCAGTCCTTCTTCGAGTTCTAACCAAAGTGTTCCAAGTGTTGGTGGTAGTTCAAATATAAAATCTAATTTAAATGGCGGTGTTAGTGGTAATAGTGGCGGTGGAGGAGGTGGGGATAATTCCTCCTCTGTCGGCTTGGACAAGGCCAAAGACTCAACAAAAATGTTCCCCACGAAAACGTACAACCACATCAAAGACATGATCTCTAGTCGTTTCGGTAATAATAATAGTGCTGCAAGTTCGGCCTCAGGCATGCCACAAAAAAGCTTGAATAATAGTGCTGCTGCGGTAAACAGCAATTCCAGTAATAGCAATGGAACTAACAATGGAAACTTCAGTATGAACGGTCAAAATGGCATGAATTCTTACATGGATTCGTCTTCCCCTGCGTCATCTATGGGAATGCCTTCATTGCCTTCGTACGGTCACAATCATGGGCATATACATGGACATATGCATGACTCATATGGTAGTGCACCATATTACACAAGTCCACCAGCAGTGTCTCCGCCTGGTAATAATGGAGCTAATAGTTCTGGCAACCAGCCTATGATGAATGGGGCGAATTCCTATCGTAGTCCCCCAATGAATGATCGTAAAAATGTAAACACGAGCTTCAGGAAGGCCATACATCAAAGTACTATGAAATCCAATTTGACAGAAGAATCACTTCAGTTGAGACCTATTATGGAGAGTACCAATATGAATGGTAGTAATAGGGATTTGTATAGATCCATGCAATATACACAACAAAATGGTGATCAAAATCAGCAACAACAGCAGCAGCAACAACAACAGCGTTATGGTTTGGGTCATGAACCGCCGTCACCGTCATTAGTACCGCATCACGTAGAAAGAGCTCAAAGGGCCTTGGACAAATTATGTGAACCAAGCGGTGCCCAATTCCACAGAACAGGTTCAGGGCCAATGACTCATCAGAATGGAATTAGCCGGATGGTTCAGCAATTCTCTAGTGGCAATAATGAAGAGAACAACAGAGCAATGTATCCAAATGGTTATAATGGAGGAGGACAGGATAAAGGGAAGATTGGAGCAACGTCTTCTGGCTCAGGTGCAAGTCAATTAACAACAGGAGGTGAGCTTGGAGCAATTCCACGAAACCGGTTCAGTGTCACACCAGGACCGAGTAGTAGCACATCCAATTCATCTGGAGGAATGGGTGCTGGCTCAGCCACAGCTCAGAATGGTGGATTGAGTATAGAAAGTTCACTTTCCTCACCATCCTCAAGCTACACGCATAGCAGTAGTAAGCATCATGCTCCCACGACGTCTTTGCCCAACGGAAGCAACACTGGTAGTAGCAGCAACAATAATAAGAGTGGTGGTAACAGTGCTAATAACAATGATCAACCTCCACCATTGCCAACATCACAAAAGCCGGAAGTGTCAGGGGCGTCTGGACATTCCTCATCGGGTCTTTCACATCATCATCTTCACCATCTTCATAGCCACAACACGCTAGGTCTTCCTCCAGTTCTTCCCTCAGTTCTTGCCGGAGAGAAAAGGGAAAACGGGGATGGGAGCAGTGGGACGATGGAGACACCTTCGTCGGGAACAATTCATTTAGAGTCTGCACAGGGAGCAACAGGTGCAGGAGCAGGTGGGAACGCCTCCTCTTCAGCTCTTGCATTGAACAAGAGCAAGAGTGAGCAACTGAAGAAAATCACGTCAGACTTGCATAATTTGGCCATTTCGGTGGCTGCAGAGCAACATTTTCATAACCATCATTTGCAGTTTGCTTCTGGCAGTGGAAGTAATAATAACCAGAGTAGTAGTAGTGAGTGTGAAAATAAAGGATCGCAGAGGATTGGTAGTGGACAGAGTCATACTACTTCGGATTCTGGTGTTGGGACAGTGATGTTAACCAAGTCTCCGTTAAATTCTATTTCGGATCAGGAAAATAAAATTGGAGGAGATTTGCTGGGAGGAGAGAATCAAAAGTTTGGTGATAATGTTATGGATAGCGTCTCCTCAGGTAAATGAAAAACTTATAAGCTTTTAATTGTACGTTTTTTGGTTAATACGTTATACACTCAACCATCTTTCATGTTGAGTCTGGAAACAAAGAAATCTGAAATCTTTGTTTATGAAAATAAAATTAACTACCAATAAATACTGTAGCTACACATAAATTCGACATACGACAAATTCTGAAATATCTTCATCAAAGCATTTGATGTAAAAATTGTTTTCGAATTTTTATGACATGATGATCATGATCGAACATCTTAACAGTAGTTTGAGCCGATCTTAACATTAAACATTCATTTTTCTTTTAAAAATCGGTTAATGATGTGTCATATCTTCTACAACTTCTGCGTATGCTTCTCATGCGAATAAAAAATCTATAAAAATGTGTACATAAATATGTAGTGGAGCATTATAAAAAATGTAATTCACTTCGCCGATTCTCGATCCCACCAACGTGATTAAACTTTTAAGCGAAAATCCGCCCTTTCCTCAATTTGATTAAAAGCATTATTCTCTGATTATTATTATCACTTAACTTAATTGCAGGCAATATTGTTGTAACCGCAGTCTTCATGTAGTGCAACCACAGTTTAGTGTTTGCAACGTTCAAAGGAAATAAGAAATTTCTTTGTTTTTTGAATTACTTTGTTCTTGAAAATTGCATGGGAATATTACTGCCTTTATGAAAAACGAAGAAAGTGTCTTCATCCTGTCAGTGTTTGTCCCATGTTGACTGTTAGCTTTGTGACTAAAAAGTTTTTGTGCATGCTTCACTTCAATCAGAGAAGCTCTGATTCACTCTGTTAGAGTTTATTAGCAGTTTGTATTATTCAAAGCTAAATATTTTAAATGCTGACAACAGGAGAAATAGCATCGCAGATTGATTTATAAGCAGGATCCAATTAAACATAAAAGTGACAAAATCATTTAAAAATATTCTACAGGTAACGATTCCGAGTGGGTTGACATTGTTGAGCCAGAAATAAGACAGATTCTTGAATTAGAGAAGAAAGCAAAGCCTGGAAAGAGTTTACGTCCCGGTGACAAAATGACTGGAGTACCAAGTGCATTGGTGACAAGCACTCCTGCTCACATTATTACCCAAGGCCATCTTGGCAAAGTTAACCAGATGGCAAACGGAAACGCTAATAGTCACGCAAAGAATGGAGAGCAGCCAGATTTAATGGGTGATATTACAGCTTCACCAATTCCACACCATCGACTAATGTCTGGCTCCCCATCGCAGTCGCCTAAAATTCCGAAAAAGTTTGATCTCAATTCATACAAGTACGTCATAGTTTTAAATATTGTTGTTGAATTTGATAGTTTCTCGTGTAAAATATTTTTTTTGCTATAAATTACACATTTTCTTTTCATTTATTAGTAAAAAGGCCAGTCAAAACCGAAGCCAGGAGTTATTAGCAGGTCCTTCAGGTACCAGCAGTGCACAAAACGGAAGTGGTCCATCAACTTCCAAAGTGAAATCACCCCGAAGTACAACAAAAGTTAGTCGCTCCAACTCTGGAGCTGGACAACAGAGATGGAATGGTAGAAGCTCGAGAGGAGACAAAGGAAGCAAGAACGCTGCCGCCCACAGGCTAATAAAAGACTTGGGACTGAAAGGAATAAAACTTAGCAGACATGCTGCAAGTAAGGAGGAAATGTTCAAATGTATTAGATTTGATAAACTTACAAATTACATGATTTTTCAGTATGTTCTGATATGCTAATCAATGTCATCAATTGTTACACTAAACTTTGTAGGTCAAATCCTGTATCCTCATGATGATAACGGTGATATGACTTCCACAACAACTGGTTTAGATTTAGAATCTATGTTGGATGGCCAAACAGAACAGACTTCGGATGATGATGATGATATGAGTACAACTATTGACACCACGGATGCACATGCTATACGCAGGCAGTTGGAGAGTTTGGAGTCCATGTATACTGAGGTAATAAATGGATTATCTATATAGTTATAATTATATTGCTCAGTTTTTCATAACTTTTTTTTCATCGTTTGTATTCCTCGGTTTCTAAATTAGGTTCTGAAGGTTCTGGGTGCAAAACGATTTTCTGGAAATCGGTACCCCCCTAATGACCTCAGAAATGCGAAACGACGACCTTATGGAAGCATGTCATCCTTACCCAGCTCCGTCAGCAGCAGACCATTCCGAGAAAGAAAGCTTAAGCTTGATGATAAGAAAAAAGTCAAAGATATTAAAGTAATTTGATAATTATTTTGGTGATAATTTCTTCCTTCGAAAGTTTGAACAAATCTCAAATGACTTCTTTTAATGCTGTAGAGTATCAACAAACGTTTCCAGCGACTGGAATCTCACGTTGTTACACTTGCCCGTAGTGTGGCTCACTTGTCTTCTGAAATGCGTACTCAACATATGATGGTTCAAGTATGTGATAATGTTTTACATTAAATCTTACATGCTCTGAAATATGATGCTTTCGAAATTTTTGTACGAAGTTTAGAACATATAATATGTGTGTATTTTTGTATTACTAGGAAATTGAAAGCATCCGTAATGAGATGCAACAGTTGAGGAATCAAGTATTAAAGTCTTCCATGCAAAATCAGTCTGCAGCTGCAGCCGCTGCTCAAAATTTTGCAAGAGTGTCTAGTGGTCGTAATGGGGCTGGTGTGAACCTTGTCAGTACAACGGATTGGACTTCATTTCGTAACGCTCTACCTTCGTTAACCAACCCTTGTCGTGTAAGAAAACTGACTAAGTTTTTTGGAGATGAACCACCGCTTGTTAGAATATTCCTGAAAAAGCTGGGATATGAAGTAAGCAAAAAACGCAAACGATTTTTTAACGTCACTATATAGAACTTATCCGCATCAAAATTGGGAACTATTTATTCTATGTTTTTGGAAAGAGTTTTCTACGTGCGACAATTAATCCAGGGCACATATTATAATGTGTAAAAATGTCTTATGACATCAATAAGTAATGAAAATAGATTTGCAAAACTCTCATGATGTTTTTCTTCGAGAAAGACGTTTTGTTTTCAACTTACGATGACGTACTGCAGTGGTGCATTAATGAATAACAAACATTTAACGAGTCTATCTGTCTACTTTAATCTTTTTCAATAGAAATACGCATCGGCCTTTGAGCAGGAAAGAATTGGTATCATGGAGCTACCATATCTTACAGAAGAGCGTCTGAACAAAATGGGGATTCCAATGGGTCCTCGACTTCGCATCCTTCAAGAAGCACAGCTTTGTCTGAAACCTGGCTATCATCAACATCATGAATCACATCATACGCATCATCAGAGCAATAACCATGGACCTGGGAATCTGAGTGTTTATGTTGTTTAGAACTAGATGAAAAGAGCTTTTTGTTGTGTGTAGTATATAGTTAAATTGTATGACATTTAAAACAATTTCCTCGAATAAGTATGACGTGAACGAATGGAAGTTCTTATGAAAGCTGCGCATTTCTTTTTGCATTTTCATACACAAATAACAACGTAGTATAGTATAAATAATGTAGTATAGATATATAAATTATGTTTGTGTTTTTGTGTTCGCAATCGCAAGAAAAATGTTATTTTCTGATTTTTTTATAAAGCACTACACTTTCTTCCAAGATCTTTCATACAGTAAACAAGAAAATATTTATTTTGCACGATGAGTTTCAGAGCATGATAATAATTATATTGTTGATAATATTTTCCAATAGCTAATGCTAATTTACCTTAAGTTTCTAATTGAACATTTTTGTACAAACATCATTGCATCACAGAAAGTGTCCCCTCTTTGATACTTACTTGATAATGTAAAATGATAATGTAAATGTATAAGTAAACGTTTTATTACACACATACGTTACAATTTTATAGAAGATTTTAAGATGATTAACTATATATTTAATTATTATGTAAATGTACATTCTAATACTTGTGTAATTGTACGATCGATAAAAGATAAAATGCGTATTGCTCATTTTGATAACGACATACATATTATATGAACTTTATAATAAAGCTGTATCAGAACAGGAGATGATTTGTTCAATGGTGGTATCGTTCTTTACTCATTTTAGCAAAGGACCTCCTTTGCCCTATCTTAGCAATTATTAATTATCATTTTGGGATCGGCAAAATTGGAATGGCCTGACGCAAAGTTTTCTTGCAACGTCATATCATAATCAATAAACTTCCCGAGCTCGTGATAAGGAAAATGGGCAAATAAAATACACTAAATACTTACGTTTAAGATGCCTTTTAATAGCTCTTTCTCAGGAATTCGTGAATATGGGAGCAGTATACTTGATAGAAGCTATTCCATTTCATCCAGTTTTAGAGTCCTCACTCAAAATTGGCAACCAGAGCGGAATTTTTATTTTGCAATTGCTCACTGTGTGGATAAGGATAAACTTTGGTTATTTTCTAGCCTGCTTCCATCATTCACGAATCATTCATCCAACAGTGGACAAGGTTATTATGTTTTACCAATATGCATTATACAATATTTGTGGTAAGTATGTATGAAAGCAAATATTACTTACAACCGCAGAGGTTCAGGAAAGGTCAGGATGATTTGTCCAATCCCAAGAAATAATTCACTTGAACTGTAACATCGTCATGCAGCATAGTTAACAGGATATAAATAATTTGTAATTGCAGCATATTATGTACATAGCTTGAAATGAATGTAGCTTAGCGTATCGTATTATTTTTATAATTCTTTGACGAGTTAATTCCTTGAAGAGTTCCGTGACGAGGGTGTGAGGATGATAAAGCTGTGGATATATACGGACGTTCCAAATCAATTGAAATTATATAAAACGACATGCGGCAGTCTATGGTATCATGATTAGGATGTATGCATTTAGTTTTTATATGAGCAGGGGCATAATTCCGTATTATATACATCTTCGGCTCAGGCTCGCACAACAAGCTATATGGATTATGAAAATTAAAGCCAACTATATTATTTCAATTAAAATCTTGCCTGCCAACGTGAATATTCTTAATATATAGACAAGTCAATGGTCATCGTTCACTCTAAGATTTTACTTCACTTGTGCTGGACGACATCTTTGATGTCTGCAAATAATATTAAGACATGAAAGTTTGAACGTTGAAAAGTAAACCATACATTCAATTTTTGAATTCGAATAGCATTTGTACGAAACTTTAATAAACCCAAAATGAAAACTGTGCTATTCTGGGTCCTCGTTGGATCAGTGGCTCTTGTAGCTGCTGAGGTAATCGAAAATACGGCTTGTGATCGTGGCCGTGATGCAAATAGTAAGACATCATCATTATTACATTGTACATTTTTACCTCGATTAAATGATTAAAGGATTACAATTTTTTGATCCATTGTTCCCTTTAGTTTTAAGTGACCTGAGTGAGATTACCGTCGACCCTTGTCCAGAAGCTGAGAATGGAGAACCTTGTAAATTGTACAAAGGCTCCAATGCCACCGTTAGCTTTAAATTCACTCCAAGTAAGTATTATAACAACTTTGCGCCAACTTTGGACTTTGGACATCCGCGAAGCATATATAATGTCATGTCATCATGATTTAATGTGATTGTGCAATTATTAATCTTCAAGAATTTTACTTTGTCACTATTTAACATTAGACACCACCCCAACACGCATGAAGTCTACCATTTCATGGGTGAAAGGTAACACTGACCTAACCTTCCGTGCTATGAGACCCGATGCTTGTCTGTACATGGAGTGTCCCGTAAAGCCAAATGAAGAGAACATCTTCAGTGCTACCCTTAATCTTGGTACTCAATTGCCTACGGTATGCTTTCTTTGATTATTTTTCGCTATACACTATAAAGTTTGCGCAGCATGAAGAATATTATAATATAATGTAAATCATACCTCTTAAATGTGTAAATGAATTGGAAATTCCTATGAAATGAACTAATAATGGGATGGAATGCTATTAATTTTGTAGGGCCTGTACCCCCTGAAAGTTAAGCTTCAAGAGCTTCGCGGACGTAAGCGAGTGTTCGCTTGTCAACTTTTTCGCATCAGATTGACGGACCCAGAATAAATCGATTGCTGCAAACTATGAAAATATTCTAGCTTTACTATTTTTTGGTAAATTTTTGTTACAATTTGGCAATGGAGAGAGGAGAGGATGATGATGATGGCGCAACCCAAGCAAGCAAAGAAGAATATTATATGAACGAAACGAAAATTTTACTGTATTTTATGAAACCTAACCTTCAAAAGTCATTCACCAATAAAATTAGGATTAAAGTACTATAACATCCACATACAGATCTGTTCTGTTGTGCACATTTATAAGTGAGTCTTTGCCCTTAATAAATATTACGTTTCTTCAATCTTCAATACTAATGCAAATCATGCATGTCTCCATCACACATGGATTATGTATGGATAATCATTTTATTTTATTAGGCAAGAGCAAGATGGTTAATCTTGTCTGCCTAAACAAGTCGCAAGCATTTATATACATTCAGCAAACGTTGATTATGATATATTTTTCCTGTATTCAATATACATAATGTACTGTACTCCTATAAACTTCACAAGGAAAGATAATCTTCACTCTCAATACTTGTCATGATGCAACAAGATGAATATTATGGAATGAGATTTCTTCTCAACCTTTGATTAGTGAGACGCATCATCATGAATACACATAGATTTAAAATTTCCATTCCAAAGTCAAAGAAATGCATAAAATAATCTTATTTCTGTCTACACATAAAAGTTAGCCCTCTCGAGCTGCCTCAATTTAATAAGATGCCTAGAGATTTTTTATTGCTCTTCTTAATTTGTTTGTAAAGTCACCATTTTCCACAATATGCATAAGATGCGTAATACGAAATCTTATGAATCATGAATTTATGAGTGTAAAGCTCATGAGTTGAGAACTTGAGAGCTCAACTTAAGTTATCATATCATCACTGGAATAAATGAAAAGAAAAATGCTATCTAAAAGTAAATATGTATTCATATTAAGACAAGACTCAAGAAGCGACACCGAGTTTTGATCCATTTCTAGCAGTAGCAGTCACCCTTCACTTTCACTCTCTATTAGGCTTATAAGCATCATGCGTGTACTGTAAAATATAGACCTTAAAAAATTTTACGCTAAATTTTGTGTAACTATTACAGCATAATTGCAAAATAAACGCAGGTCGAAGGTAGGACTGTATCCATACAGCGTTTTCTACTTCGAATTTCATATACGTGGCCATCATGCTAATGATTAAAGAAATATTGGTCTTGTCTCTGATTTACTACTGGTTTATAGCGGTTTGTTCGGCAGAAGTTATCAAGACAAAGCCTTGCAAAAAAGGACGAGATCTTGATGGTAACAAATAAGCTTTGTCTGTCTGTCTTTAGACCTAATACTTCATGCTTTATCTTTGATCTTTGGATAAAGAGGGACACTCTTAATGTCAAATTTGTTCAACGAATTCTAGCAAAAAGTGAAGTCCACGAAATAAGCATAAAACCATGTCCAACTGGAGGGTCCTGTGAGTTGTACAGGAGCACAAATGCAACCATTACTGTTAAATTCACTCCATGTAAGCCAAATCCAGTTGATTTCAGATAGCGTTTTCCTTTTATTTCTGACACAGAGAAGTTCATTCTAATTTTTATTTTCTATAGCTGCGGTTTCATCTATCTCAACTGCTTGCAACGTCAAATCAAAACTGACATGGGTTTCCAAAATCGAAATGAATTTTGGGACGATTTCTTCAAACGCTTGTGACTACATGATGTGTCCAATGCAACCAAACGTTGAAAATGTGTTCAATGCAACTTTCTTCGTATCAAAAATG
The DNA here is from genome assembly GCA_036850725.1 of Orchesella villosa. NCBI lineage: Eukaryota > Metazoa > Arthropoda > Collembola > Entomobryomorpha > Orchesellidae > Orchesella > Orchesella villosa. The sequence goes on along the minus strand of JAANSM010000414.1, from coordinate 10,867 downwards.
TGGCCCATTGTAAGTTTATATATTCAACACTATAAAAAATTCGAGATGCATTACGGAATTATTTTGCTGTAATTCTGAATTCACCCATAATGACGCTATCATAATATTATTGATTTTCTACAGGGTACTTACCCCCTCAAGCTGAGAATTCAGGAGAAAGGTGGCTCAAGAAAAGTATTCTTGTGTCAGTTGTTCAAACTCAAACTTAGGGACCAACCGGCAGATAATGTTATGTACTAATCTCATTGTATGTGATTATTTAAAGCTAAAATTGATGATTGTGCAGTGTTTCATAGGTTTTAATAATACGAAAATTAGCTCATCTCAACCAATACATTTATTTTTAACGACAAATACTTCTCTTTGTTTCTTTTTATATCCTTTATTATAAGAATGTGTATACACAAATATAATTACCTTTTGCGTTGTAGAGTAGAATGCATAAAGATGTAATGCAATATGCAAAGATGCAATAATAATGCAAATTCTGGTTTATAAAGTGGGTCAATTAACAAAAATGCATTTTAAAATAATTTCACATGAGATATGATATAACATATAAGCGTACGAGCCAACTTATGATTCCATATCGGAGTGGCTAAATCATCCTGGCGAAACGCAATTTCGAAGTGGCTAAAACGCCTTTTTTGTGGTGGCTAAAACGCGTTTTCAGGGTGCCTAAAGCTTTTCATGGTGGCAAAAAAACTTCAGAAGCAGGCATAACCCCCAAGATAACATCATTGTACATAGAGTAGAAATGTTTATCGCGAATGTTTGTTTTACAAACACCTCAGTTATTACAAGTCTAATCTTCAAACCAGATTTTTTTTGAAAATTACGTAGTAAACATGTTTATAACAGATTTACTAATCTAGCTAAACTATGACACAAATTACACAACATTTTCATGTCTTTAACTCAAAGTAATGGTGTTGTACCGGTGCTATTTAAATGCTGTTTAGCCACATTGATCATGGGGATTTTTTATTTGCCACAAGAAAAAACTGAGTTCACTGTGGCAAATTCACAGTTACTAGTAGCCACATCGAGCGGTCACGGATCTCTGTTAACGTACGCAGCATTGCAAAAAAAATGAACTCTGAACTATGCTACTTACAACATAACAGGTAACTTTATTAAATCTCGATCGTAACACATTAGCAATATACCATATAATATTTAATATAGTAGTATGTTAAATTGATTAAATAGTGAATGAGAATTTATAGAATCGACCAACGAATAATGCCACTATTCGTTCAGGAATTCATTCCTTTTATAAAAATCAGCGTAGTGGAGAAAAACTGTTGCAAGAAGCAGCTACCATTAACTAATATTTACGCCTATATCGAACATTTTTTGGGATAATTTAAGCATACGTATTACACTTACAAAAGATACTAGAAAAATCATGTAACAAAAAACATTTATTTGTACTACTACTTTTACAAATAATAGAACAGAACATAAATCAAAATCAACAGCCCACCATTCAAATCGTACAAATAAAAGATCTCAAATAATCATGGAGTTATAGCACCTATATAGATTATAGATACATGTCAATGAGATCCTTAATCGTTGCTCAGTTCTACTTTTATCCTTGTGCGTTTTCGCAGAAGTACATATTGCGATTCATAGGAAGTTCGTTGCCCTCCTGCTTCTCATCCAATGCAACATATGGATGCAAAGGAAACACGGCTCCAACTTCCTTCGGTTTGGCTGCATAACGAAGACGAGACGGATCAATCATATTCCACTCGTGTGGTTGTTCTGGCCAAACTTCATCCATGCTACTTCGTTGTCGCTCTAACAAACTAAAATGTTGGTCCAAATTAGAACATTAATAAAGCATCAACCATAGAATGCAACGCTAATGTCTCCAATGGTGTAGCCAATGGCATCAACAACGATAAAAATCATATGCATTATCATGATTGATATAAATAACTTACGTGAGTGCTTCACGTCGCATGCGAATTCGAAGATTTTGAATGTCAGTATTCTGGGCTTTTTCGGTTAGAATATAATTCATTGACGATCGAATTGAATTAACCTGCAATCCAGTGAAATCAAAAATGTTAAGGCTATTTATACTTTCAGGAAGCTAAGAATGGAGAAACTAACGAAATAATTGCAGACTTACTAGAGCAATATCACGATTGTCTATGACGGTATCGAACACAACTTCCATGTCATGATCTCTGTAAACACTTTGATTATTTTCAGGATCCACACCTAGTCCCGTTAAACAACCAGTGTATGTAGTGTAGTCAGCATCAACTCGGAACTCAAGTTTGGGACAGAAAAGCATTGCCAATAGTCCGCAAAGCCCAGGAATCGGTGGCATAACTGTAGTTTCCCTTTATTCATTGATAATACAAGTTGAGGGTAAAAAAAGTGAGTTTCTAATATTCATTGAGAATTTCGACTAACAACATTAAACATACCTAGCCAAAATATTTCCTGAGCGAGCAGCAATAGCAACATTCGCAGCAATCAGCAAACGGGACGAAGGATTATCTGGATCTTGGTCGAGAACAACTGAGTTTGTGCTGCTACCATCAGTTATTACTTGCTTCAAATGGGCACTACGACAAAGTGAACTGAAGACCATTTCAAGGGGGCTATGAGGACCTCGAAGCAAAGCCAGTTGCTCCGGTTCAGTGTCAAATTGAGGTGGGTCCATCAGTCTTTCCGGAATCACACATTTATTCTGATCGTCTTCCAAACTTTTTAAAGCTACCAAAACTTCACCTCTCCCGTCTGCGAGAACTTGTTCTCTTAGAATATGATTTTCCTAACCCATGAAAATTACAACATAAGTCCAATCTGCTGGCCTGCTCATTTACAGTATTGATTTTGATCTGACTATAAAGAGTGTCAGAGACTAACTTACCCTAGAAGCCATTGGCTCGGTACATTCATCCGCTAACTTTTTGCTTACAAGAAGCTGATTCGCACTTGAAGCCTTAGCATCCTCAGAATTTTTAAGAATCCCCGCAATAACGCATTCAACAATTGAATAAATCTGTAGTCAATTGAATCATACGGAACAACCACATAAAGCGTCAAATACACTCAGAAACGCGCTATTCAATAATTCAAGTCCATTTATAAGTAAAAATTAGTCACTCACGTTGATGTAAACTTGATTTTTGGTGTGGGCACAGTAATTTTCAAAAAGGCTTAACGCTTCAGTGTTCCAAACACAACTATTACGCATTGCAGGTCTCACCTCACTAAGGCGACACTTGATTGCCTGTACCAACAGAGAATGTTCAACAACCTGTAATTCGACTAGCAAATCTTTCAAGTAACAACCACTAAAAATTATAATCAACGAAAATAAATGTAACATTACCAATGCAGGTTTTTCGTTCAACCCTGCCTCGCATGCCGCTCCATTAGCACTAAACACACATTGAATTCTTCTTACCCACAAACTCATTCCGCGATCGATTAAATACACCTATGGATTAACCGAACGTACGAATGTATAAAAAACTTCAATTCAGGCAATTTGCATAAAAACTAAAACGAAGAAAAACTAAGCACTGAAATTACATACCAGCAGCTCTTCACGATTAGATTTTTCTGAATCTATTCGAGCACGAAAGTACTTCCCTTTAACGTACACAATGCATAACTGTCCAGGAAAGCACTCTTCTATCGATATCCCCTGAAGGTTAAGCCGGATTTTATTCAGTATATCAGCAATTTGACGACCGTTAGACTCATCGCATTTTCGAATAATAAAAAATTCCGTCGGTGATGCAATCTATAAACAAATAACTTACTTAGAATATGATTGATACTATATAGCATAGCATAATGAACGGTCATTTAAAACCAAGTCACTAACATGGGTCACAATTGCTTGGACTGTTCGAACATTCAATCCAGGCATCACAACTTGCCGTGGGCTCGCTAAGACATCTTCCATTTCCATTCTCATTTTCCCAGAACTTATTAGAACATACGCATCATCACGACTAAAAATGTAACAGAAACGTATTAACCGTCGTTCCATCGGCACGCCATAGGGAACGCCAAAAAAAATTCAACATTGCAACACCTGAACCATCTTAAACATACCTAGGAGTGGGGAAAGTAATAGTCTGGCGTAACTGCCGCAATTTCACAGCTCTGTACACAGCACTACAGATTGGTCCGAGTTTATCGCCTCGTGAATCAAATGTCACAACCACTTTAGAACCATGAAATTGTACACTTGGAATACTATTCTGAAAGGCCACATGCCTACAAATAATCTTTTTGTACCTTTGAAAGAACACAAAAATATAAATCAGTTAATACATACAACTATACAATTTAAAGAGAGAACACTCACAAAAACTGCCCATAGAATAGATTGAACTTACAATTCGCCAGGTTGCTCCAGAGGGAATCCCTGAAAAACGACAGATGAGAAAGGATCTCTACCGGCAACATCTTTAGTTATTTCCTTTTGGTAATCCTTAGGATTAGGTCTTGTTCGATTAAAATAGTTTGGATAGAAACCCCCGGCGATCACCAACTATACAAAGCCAAAAGAACATCTTTATAAAATACACACACAAATATTTCTTGATTGCCGTATCAATACTAACAACCAAAAAGTGTCCTTTATGCCTCATTTTTAGTACTTAGACCTTCAGTTACCTTTAAAACAAGTCTCTGATCTTCTGCACCTCTGGAAGACGGAAGGAGCTCGATACCACAAATTTTCAAACGCTTGTATAACTCGTCAATCATAACTTTCATTTCCCGAAGTGAAGTTAGCTGAACAAAGTATGTTCTTGCCCAAGCTTTCTCATCGGCAAACCCTAGAAAGTCTCTGTTCTGATGACGACGATACCATCCCTGTAACATTATTAAGTTCACAAACAAGCAGCATTGAAACACCATCGTCCATGCAATAAATGGTAATCGACCAATCAATCCCTTTCTCAAAACACCATACCGAATATAAATTATGCAGGGCTATACAATCCGAAAAACTTTGAGCTGTCCAGTTCAATTTCGACAAATACGCGTCCAAACGCTTGGAATATGGGTATGCAAACGGGGTTTTGACACTAAGACCCGCAGCTACAAAAATAAAATAAGTTCAGTACCTCAATTAATACTCAGTAAACTGTTGTTATGAACGCTTAAAGACAAGACGACAGCATACCAATGATTACAGTGTCCTCCAAACAGTCAAACACATGACCCAGCAAAATTAGACGACCTAACCTAATGTCAATAGGTAGACGGGATAACACACGACCAACAAACGTTAAATCGCCATCATAAACTGCATACTTTCCACCAGCATTAATAGTAAGGGCACCGATCTACATAAAACAAAAGTATAACGTATAACATAAAATACGGAAACAGAGTTCAAGGACACAATGATAAAACAAGGCTCTACCTCCTTTAAATTTGCAACGGCTCTTGATATTAGTGTACTGCTTGGCGGATCAACAGCCCAAGACAACACATCTGCAGGTGTGCCCATGTCCAGAAGTTTCACTTGAAGTACAACGGACTCAAGACTAGATTTTAGCATTTCCGGTTGACATTCTTGTTCTAACGTCTCCTAAAGAAAACCAAAAGGCTGGAATAAATATTTAACTGGGTCCAATTTATAGTTCTAATTCAAACTAACAATATTCATATGAAAACTCACATAAAACTGTTTTGAAACCATTCTATAAACTAGGCCGGCCGAAACTCGTCCGCATCTTCCACGTCGTTGAATACATTGATTCTTCGAGGCCCATTCCAGTCGAAGACAAGTGTAATTAGTGGTTCGATCGCAACTTAAAGACTTAGTTAGACAAAAGTCAATCACTAAGTCGATAAACAGTTAACCAACATAATGAGAAATGCACAACTTTATAACCACGATTTCACAATATTCGTTGAGGTCTTTTGAATTAAACGCTCACCATATTTTATATCAGGAACAGTTATTGAGCTTTCTGCAATATTTGTGGCTAAAATAATTTTCCGGTAACCTGTCTTTGCTTGAATAAACACTCTTTGCTGCTCTTCATTTGTGATAGAAGAGTGAAGTGGTAAAACTTGCCACTTAGTCAGACCATTAGGATCATTAGAGCTAACGAAAAATTAAAGAATATTTACTTCTTCATACTTAAAACCTACAATCCTTCTTGTATAAAGCCTACAAGCCTACTTACCAAGCTCTCACGGTGTTAACTTCAGTTAGTACTTTATAAAAAGTTTCGATTTCAAGCAATCCTGGAAGAAATACCAAAACCGCGCCACGACAAATATTTGTAGCAGCAGCGACGTCACCTCCACCTCTGCCAGGATTCATCATCTCCTTATTTTCAGCCTCATCTAGACCTTCGATGATTTTCTCAGCTATTTCGTACACCTCCTGGTGAACTTTTGGCTCCTCTAAACCATCCATGTTGAGATTTTGATACCCCTAAAACGAACAACATATAATATAATACAACGATTTTGAGAAAGAATATATAACAGTTCTGCCTATTAAGATTTCATTCCATACCGCCAAGTTTGCAACCTGATCCAAATAAAATTCCTCCACAGGAAATTGATTAGGCAGGTCAACAGATACACAAACACAGGCATCCTTAGAATCATCCCATAAAGGAAAATAACGTGCAAACTTATCAGTATTCAACGTCGCTGACGTCAGTATAATTTTAGTTGATCCGTTTCTTGTATCCACCATTAACTTGTTTATGACTAGCAATAATAGATCAGTGTCCAAATCGCGCTCATGAACCTCATCAATAATAATGTGAGTCCATTCGCTCAATGACTTCCTCGCGATAAGTAGCTGAAGCAATACACCGGTGGTCATGTAGGTCAATCGAGTATCTTCGGAAACGCGTTTATCCATACCGACCTGCAATTTGAACCCAATATAAGTTCTCAGTTGCATGGTTAAACAATCATTAAAGGACAAAATATTTGCATATTTTTTATTCCAATGTTGAATGTAATGTAAAAGTGGCAATTTGATTCTAACCTGATATCCGACAAGTCCGCCAACTCCCCAATGACGCTCTGCACCGACACGATTAGCAACAGATATGGCAGCGATTCGACGTGGTTGAGTAACTACGATTCTGCAACTTTGTTGATTCAATACGGAATCATCCAAAATAAATTGAGGAACCTAAAATACATCCAAAGATAATGTGTACAGCTCCCAACGAAAATCTTTAACTTAATGTATGAAAAAATACGAATTAAAGCTACCAACAAGTGCCGTTTACCTGAGTCGTTTTCCCACAACCTGCGAAACAAAGTACAAGATAATTTACACAATCTATCATAATAATAATTTTGAATTTATAACAAAAAAATATGAAAACAGTACCTGTAAAGCCTTCGATTATCATTACTTGATTCTCAGCTAAATGAGATAATATCTATAAAAGAAATAAACATCATATCAAGGTTGAAGGTAAACCCCAAAGGTCACCCCCAAGATAAACATGATTACCGTCTCGTAACAAATATAAAAATCTATACCTTTCCACGCATTCGGTTTATGACTAGATGTGAGGTATCGAACATGCGTTTGTCAAAGTCATATTTAATATATACGTCCAAGTCAGATGCCCTATTGTCCGGAACCGTTCCAAAAATTGATTTTCCAGCAATCATACGATTCCCACGTCCAACCCCTCCGCGGTTAGCACTACAACCCCTGCCACGCTCACCGCCACCCCGTCGTTGACCTCGCCCACGCCCCCTTCTTTCCTCAGTTACATGATTCCCAGCTCCGAAATTTTGATTACGCTGCCCAGCAAATCTTGCCTACAAATTAAATACATATTTCAGTAATTCAGTCAGTCCTTACATCTACTTCCAGTGACAAAACTCCATCAATCAAAACTTTATACTAACAAACCTTATTAATTAGTGACATCCGCTTCTCTGAATGCTCCTTTACGTAAGCAAACTCGTTCTCGATTTCTTGAGCTGGGGTTGGTGGGATACTCCAGCCATCAAGGGAGTCGCAATGGTTGGAGTTAGTCCCCGGTGCTACCATTAAGGAAGTTGGATGAGTCATTTTGGGCAAAGGTTTGCCACCAAAGGTAAAAAAATTACTTATTGGTAGCTTTCCATCTCTGTTCGAAGCCATTCTCTACCATCAACAGATGACAGATTGTGGAAAGACTCGTCAAATTCTATAATTAAAACCAAACGATTAGTAAAACCAACAAACAACAAGTCATAAGTGTGAACCAAAATTATGTTGTATGTTTGCGACAGTCAGCAGTTAACATTAACCTTCGTAATAAATTACTCAAACTATCAACTATACGCCATGATAATATTCAATATTATTCGTTGTTCGTACCCAGTTTCCAGTCTTCGATTTCCTGTCTCTCAGTAGCTTATCTTATTGCTCAAGAACTTAAATTGAAATGAACTTGATTCCCAACATGAAACATTACAATTTTATATTTGACAACCAACAACCAATGTTGAATGTTGGAATGTCGGTATTCACTCACAAAACCACCAGGCACAATTGACAACGAACTCGTATCATATCGTTGATCACCATCTCGTTTTTTCTACCACCAAAAAATAATAATTTAGCATAAATATCTCATTTAGAAACGAAACCGAAACTTACAACTAAGACTGCGTTACTGATCCAAAAAAAATTCTCAAACGCTTCAGCAAATTCAACTTCTGAAGCTTGTGATAAGAATGCTAGATAAGAGAGAAATGTTAATTAGATGTTAGAGTACGAACACGAACGTAACGTACGGAAATTGCTATTTTCCTTCCACTATCAACAACTAACAACACATCATTGCATTGCAAACAAATTTCATAGTTTTGCATATGAATGGCAAAACATCCGTCCGTCCGTCCGTCCTCGTACTCAGCAACAACAGATTAAAAATTGTGTGTGTGGTTCGGGTTCGAACTCAACACTGCAACTCACCTATAAAATCAGACGAACAACGAAAAAGGACAGCCAGCCAAGAGATTCTCACATGTGCAAGCAATGCAATATAGGGTTGGTTATCGTTTGGTTTATCGCAAATAGGAAGTTCTTGTTACTTCTTGTGTGGTCTGTATATATAGCAATAGCAATGCAATGCTGAATGTGCTCGGCTCTCTGATGAGAACTAGGACTGAGAAAAAGAAAGAGATCGAAAATGAACACAACCACAAACGCAACACAGCGAATAGAGAACGAACAAAAATGAACGATAGACGATCCAAAAAATATACTCGGCTGACCATAACATAAGAAATGTAACACGTGCTCACCGTGATCCCTACAAGGAGCGCGTTTTGATTATGACGAGAGTTGAGTTGAGAGAGAGAAATCCTTTCACAATCTCAACTCATCTTGTCTTTATGTACGTTTTTGCCTATGCTTTTTTACGTTGTACCGAAAACAAAATACATATCAGGCAATAAAGGCAAATGTTATAGTTATGTACGTATTTCATCAGTAAAATATACCTTTAGTGCTCTACAAATATCTATACACATCCTTATCCGATAATATTTGAAGGAATGGAAGGCTGACTGAATGAAAGACGACGACGTGTATTGTGCATATATACAGCTCCCTGTTTACATTGAATAAAAGAATGCTTTCTTGACTTAAAAAAATTGTCATATGGTCAGTCAAATTCTTTGAAAATATCTGGAATTCAACAGTTTTAATCTAATTGAAGGAAGTTTTTAAGAAAGGAGGTTTGTCTGGAAACTGTTTTAGGGCACTAATTAATTACGACATTGAGATAATGTTGAAAGTGCAATTAATGAAGTAGCATGTAACAAAATCTTGATTTTTTTCGAATGTTTACAGTTCATCAACCACTACACTTTATGGTACAAGGACGAAGGACAATAAGGACCTTGACGCGAAAGTTTTGGAAATTGATTGGACGGGATCAGAAAAATTACTAGTTTTCAGGTCTTAACATCAAAACGCCAAGATGGTGTTAGCGGAGTTAGGTCGTAAAATTACGACCGCCTTGCGATCCCTCAACAATGCCACGGTTATTAATGAAGAAGTTTTAAATGCTATGCTGAAGGAGATATGTAGCGCTCTTCTGGAAGCTGATGTGAATGTTAGACTTGTTAAAAAACTCAGGGAAAATGTCAGGTGGGTGGTGTAGAACTTATTGACACGTCATTTAGTCATGAAAAAAGATTGGTCATTGGTTGAAGGTCAAAGGTGCAAGGATTCGTGAAGATTTGAAGTTAATTCATGTCATTTTGCTTGAATTTACAGGGGTGCAATCGATTTTGATGAAATGGCAGCTGGCGTTCAATAAACGTAGGATGATTCAAACCACCGTTTTCCAAGAGCTTGTTAAGGTAGTTTTCGTTTTCTTAAAATTAGAAAAGCTACAAATTAAATAGGATACTCAACTTGGGCCGAGGATAAAAAACTAATGTCTTTTTAAACATGTTAGCTTGTAGATCCAGGAGTGAAAGCTTACCAACCAGTGAAGGCGAAGTCCAATGTTATTATGTTTGTCGGATTGCAAGGTTCAGGAAAAACGACCACATGTACCAAACTGGCATATCACTACATGAAGAAAGGTTGGAAAACTTGTTTAGTGTGTGCCGATACGTTCCGTGCTGGTGCTTATGATCAATTGAAACAAAATGCAACGAAAGCCCGAATCCCTTTTTACGGAAGGTAATTAATTGTGATTTTAATTTTCTTATAACGTAAAACATGTTAGTGTTTCTTTCACCAATTAATCATAATTCATAACTTTCGTTTGGCTTTTAGTTATACGGAAATTGACCCTGTAATAATCGCGCAAGACGGCGTGGAGATGTTTAGAAAGGAAAACTTTGAAATAATTATTGTTGA